>JAUMHG010000002.1:898565-933181 GCA_032359395.1 Enteromius anoplus | reverse complement strand
TAAATTAAATTAAATTAAATTAAATTAAATTAAATTAAATTAAATTAAATTAAATTAAATTAAATTAAATTAAAATTTTGAAATAAATAAATGACTTTTATGTATTAAATGTAAAATGTATTAAATTATACATTTGTTATTTTAATTGTGATAATAGTTTTGAATATTACTGTTTTTACTGCATTTATTTTATTTTTTTTTCTAAAACTTATCAACCCCTTTTGAACACTGGGATATGTATGGGTGCATTTCATGAAAGAGAGAAATATTGCTATATTATTGCTAAATGTGTGCAACCAGTCTAAACTGGGTTACAGTGAGACCATTCAAAGGCAGCTACACTGAACCATTAACAAGTCTAAAGAAAAAAAAAGACAAAATTTGTCGTTTTCAGAAAGTAGATAGATAATTAGAATTTTACCTCGGTGGGGGCGTTGCAAATCTAACTTTGGCCTGGATCAGGATTTAATTAAATGGATTCACCCGGTCGCCTTCAACAAAGACACAGATGATCACAGAACAGTGTTGAGAAAAGACACAGAAAGAAGTTTAATTAGTTTCCTCTATCAACTGTTACTACTTTTGTCAATCAAAAGTCAAACAGACTTTCTATCAAGTCCCAAACATTATCCAGAGTTAATGTCAGCTGTGACAGCCCATAAACAGTGCTTAATGCCATATTTCTGCATTAATTAGGAGCCCAATTAGCTAGTCTCATTTTAATTAGTTGGCGTACACCATTAAAATCATTACAGTTGTACACTCTGTAAACAAACCTGCACTGCATTAATGTTTTGCTCATTGTGAATACATGAATGGCTGCAATTAATTTCCATGTTGTAATTATTATCTTGGAAATATAAGCAGTAATATACAGTACACAATGCTTAGTTCTCAATCAAACATATTATATTAGTTGTTATGGATATTGTGCATACGTTTGCCACATATATAATCACATTTTTCTGAATTAACATTTTGTATCTTGATCCACTAACATGTCGATTGAGACGGCAGGCCAGCGCTGTCTGGCAAACTTTACTGGGACTGGACAGCTTCACTGCATCTGAATCAACTCTGAACAGTCAAAAGTGTGCTGGATTGAACTAAACGTCGATTGGAACACTGATCTCCATTGTTTGATGAATTACAGCTGCCGTGTTCAATTGGAAATATGCACTGAAATACGACTGCGCAAGGGAATTTGACCCTAAGTGGTTTTGTATGAAACATTTGTAAAAAACAAATACCAAGAAATGTATCAATCATATGCGACAGTTTGCCATCTTCATGGTGGGGGCGGGGTTCGTTTTTTTTTATCTTGGAACAATATTAAGAAATGGCACGTCATCCAGTGGAGGTCACAGGCCACGCTGCAGTAGAATGACTGATGTATTTACTCTGTTGCTTTTTAATGCATAGTACATTGTGGTTGTTTCTGCTTTGATTTATTTCTTAGGAATGTGATTAAGGTCTCTTACTCAGGGGAGCAATAAGGCCTGTGAACTGAATGCCAAACGTCTGATCTCATCTTCAATCAAAGCAAACCCAATATCTAATTTTCCTGACTAATGTTCCCTATTGATTTTTCTTTGTCTCAGCCTGCTACCTCAGTGAGGAAGCTCCTGACACAGAAATGTATTTGTGGACCACAGAATTTCCTGCGCACTTGAAATGTTTCATAAGATTGAAATGCTAATCGCTTCTGGAAGGATACATTAAGACCACTGCTTTGAATCGAGTCACATGAATCTTTTGTATGCTATAATTCAGGCTTTCGTGTGTACATAAACCATCAATTATATGCTGGAGAGGAAAAGTTGTGTGTATGAGCCTTATGACAGATTGACAGCAAAAACCTAAAATGAATTGCTGTTGATTGTAGGCCATTTTAATGATCTTTCATCCTCGTTGAGGCTAATGTTGATACATTTCAAAAGCTCAGGGTCATTAAGATGTGAAAATAATACATTTATTTGGCAAAGATACGTGTGTGATTAATTACATTTTCATTTGATTAAATAATCAGCATATGTAATTAATTCAATTTTAAATGTAAAACTGATTGTCAGCCTTAGTTATAGGCTCCATTTTATTGAAGATACTTTACTGTTTTTAAACTCTGCAATAATATGATCAAATAACCACTGGATAAAGGGTCTAAATTTAAATTAACCTCATTGAGCGACAAAAAGACCCCAGGCAAAATAGAAGAACTGGGGTAGCTCATAGAAGACGATAAATAAAATATCTCTAATCTTTTTCCATTAAATGACCTGCTCTTCATATTTTGAACTCTAAGCCGTCGTTCTCTCTTTCTCAATATGTAGGGGTGCCTAAGAAACCAGAGATCAATGGACTCACCAAGCCTGTGCTGGAGGGAGATCAAATCACTCTGTCCTGTGTGACCTCTGGCAGCAAACCTGCGGCTGATGTCCGATGGTTCAAGAATGAGAAGGAGGTCAAAGGTGAGGACAGTTGATGTAATTCATTTAAACTCATATTATAAGACAAATCCCTAATAGGTTGCTTGTAAGTACATATCATAAGCTCAGTATTGCAGAAAGCCTACTGTACGTTCGGTAAAATATGCAAGTAACTACTCATGTAGCATCTTCTCCACAAATCCATCAGCATATAAACAACCACCCCACTCTCAGTCAGATGGGAAGTTGGGGGGGGGGCATGCAGTGACAGCAAGCGAAGAATTCTCTAAGTAGAAACTGGCTCGGCCACGCATACAATACAGATGGCATTGAGTGCCTTTGTCGTGCTTTTGCAGCACTTCTAAAAATACAGCGCTTCTAATTAGCAACGAGGCGACGTTTCCCACGCTGACTGATTATTGTGTCTCCGGTGGACGGAACCATGGGGCCTTTACAGTGAAACCCCAGAGGATGAAGCATTGTGCTACGGTTTTTTATGTCTTTGCAATGACTTTGTTTTGTGGGGATTAGCTTGTTTATCTGTACTTTGCTGTATTAAACTGTATTTAACCATATATACGTAATAACATCTCAGAGCAACAACCCTAATAGGCGAGCTTTTCTTTTTCTATGCGCACCATTTAGCTCTTTTATATTTTTGTTTTGTTTGCTCTCTCTATTGAATGTTATACCGGTTGCGCTTTTCGGTGCGATTACAGTACAGTAAACACGCACCAGAGCTTTCCTGCTTCAAAAATGACGGAAAATCCATACGACTAGATTTGTGTGATGGACAGATTGAAATCTAAGCAAATATTCACAGATCATTTTCCCCTCCGGTGAGCTGTTAACTTCTGGGACCAAATCAAGAGCGATTTAGCGAACCAGGTCAACCAATTAATCTGACTCACTAGAATCGTGAATCGTTTCGTGAATCAAACATCGCTACTTCTCTCAGGGACGCACCGTACTAAGAAAACCCTGGAAGTTGTGTGGTTAAGCTGTGCTTTATACATACTTTATGGTTGTTTTTCGGTTATTTTGGAGCTTGATTGTCCATGTTCTCATTCACCCTGAAAAAGTCACCTTTTGTGCCCCACTCAAGAAAATAAAGTCTTTCGGGTTTGGAACAGAATGAGGGAATTGTCATTTTTGGGGTGAATTATTGCTTTCATTTATAACCAAGAAAGAAGGAAATAAGAGAAGTGCCTAAAGCCTGAGTAAGAAAGTTTAGCCTCTTATCAGTGTCAAGGGTTCTTATAATTTTGACTTCGAACGGGAATCCTGATTAGACTCCTTATCAGATATTACGTCTGCGGTCAGTCCCTCTGGTCATTTGATAAACAGACAGAATTTGCGGGAAGGGGAGGATTTTCAGAGCTTATTTCATTTCATTAAAGGATCAGTGATGTTTCAGATGAGAACGGCGGAAAAGTAAGCTGCTTTGTTTAAGATTCCTTTAAGAAACTGATACCTGATCTCCTTACGCGTGACTCCGGCTTGGTGTAGTCAAAGATAAATGATACGATCTTCGTATTCATTACCAATCTTGGTGTTTAAGTTATGTGTAGATCTATTATTTGATTTAAAACAAAACAAAAAAATAGATTTGGATACAAGTAAACATGCATTTAGCCTTGACAGATGTTAAAAATGTTGAACAAAACGGCAATGCTGTTCATTTCTTCACAATACTAAATAATTCTGTTGTTTTCTTCTAAATAACTGTGATTATGCTTGATTAATTCAGCAACATTTTTCTCCAGCTGTTAGGTGAGAGATAAATATGACCATTAACACAATTTTCACTCCCTCTCTGACTCTGAAACTTGAGTCTATGGCTTTTTTCTGTTATGTTAGTCTAATTTTGCCGTGTTGGGGTTTGTTCCTATTGTGTTGTGCTCATTTCATTGTGTTGTGGCTTGTTTTAGTTGTGCTGTGGAAATACAGTGGATACTTTTGTAATGCAGGTGCAAATTATTGTATGCGAGTCTGTAGCAAAGACACCTTTCATCCATCAAAAATGTTAGAACGGCATTACCTAACATGAATTTTTGTGAGCAGGTGGTTTAAACGAGAAAGGAGCATGTGGTAAATATATTTAGATGCCACACGTAGCTTGTTGTGTGAACTCGGGAAGGGGTTTGCTAAGGTCTCTCTTACTCGCGTCAGTCCACAGTCTCATAAAGCCTGAAGTTTATGGCCTCTCAGTTGATTGCAAAGTGTCAGTCTTAGATATTTTCATCATGAATGTGTGTTGTGATGGATGGATCCAATAAGACAAGAACACATTTCAAGGATGCATGAAAAAGAGTGGACCCCAGAGGGATGAAACACACAAATATAAACTCACAGCATGTTTTTTTTTTCATATAATTAGAACTTTCAATCAATTGGTATTCCTGTTTTGTTTTTATGTGTGTGTGTGTGTGTGTGTGTGTGTGTGCATATATATATATATATAAATACAATAAATAAAATGGTGTGTGTGTATGCCCCATGTTGGATTTAACAAATAACTTTTTATTTATGTTGTTTAATTTATTTTTTTGTTGATCACTTAAATAATAAATGCCCAAATAAATAAATAAATACATGTAGAAATACATAAATAAATGCAGAATAACACAAATGGTACAAAAATAGTATGATTAAAAAATAACACTTTTGACAAAATAATTTATTTGTTAATTTATGCATACCTGCATTTATTTTTATTTATGTTTAATTTTTTTTTCAGTGTTTAATTGTTTATTTATTCATATTTCTACATTGATTTATTTCTTGTCCTCCATCCATACATATAACAAAATGACAACACATTAAAGCCCCACCTAGAATTAATTACTGAAGACAAGAAAAAATAATAGCAATGAAAGATTTAGTAATGTGAGTTATTATATATATTATTACATTGTCGAGTTGTCTTGGTTTCATGGCAGAGAGGTGTAAGTAAACAAAAGGATATTGCTTTTCGGCTGTGCTCACTCCAACTGGTCGGTCTGTTGTTTTCCTGTAGAGCTTCTTTCTGTCTGCTTTTGTGTTTGCGGCCTTCCTGTTGCTGTGTTTGTGAGTCATGGCAGCTGTTGTCATCGTGGTTTTCAGCACTTCTTCACCGCCGTGTGAGGCTGAACTGCGATAAACGCATTTATTTTGGAAGCCTGGACTGGGAATAGCGGTTGCATTATTGTGGGATCTCTGGGACTGTAGCAACGCTCAACCTGGTATTAAATTTGTGCCGGTCTCCAGGATGCAAGACATCTAACACTTTCTCCTCCTGAGTATGCAGAGCCCAAGATGCTCTGTGTTTGTGTGTGTGTGTGCGTGTGTGAAATTGACAGCTGTAATGGAATCCAATTTTACCACCTCTCACATTCTCACATGCCCCTCTCTCTCTCTCTCTCTCTCTCTCTCACACACACTCTGTTCCTCGCTCTCTTTCTATCTGCGGCTCCTTATTTTCATCATTGGAGTAAAATTGTGCATCTGTTTATTGCATGTTAAACTAAACTGCAAATATAGTGTAGACCGCATCTTGGCAGCCATCTTTTCTGCAGCCCATGTAGTGTGTGTACAGTAAATACAGTGGCCCCAGTGGGGTGGAGTGGGGTTAAATCCAATAAATGTTTCATGAGCACAAATATATTACAATTATTTTTGAAGGAACATGTAACACTGAAAAGTTATACTTGACCATAAACGTACCTTGGTGCACTTTTTTAGTGAGATACGAAATATATACCAATAAGTACATATCACTGCACAGTAGGTTCGTTCGGTAGCTCACAGAATACAGAAATGTGCTTGAGATGTGAGGAGCTCAGGTTCGAATCCTGTGTAACTACAGTTCAAATCTGTGTAAAAGGAACCTGAAATTGCACAATTGCATCAACAACTGCCTTTTAGGTATGCATTTAGTTAACACTAAACATCCAGTTTATGGCTGGATTTGGTGTAGGACATATTTCCAACATGATAGAACATTAACTTTTAGCAGGAGTCCATGGATATTTCAATTCTGAACCAACACAATAGCTATATCATAAACCGTGTCAGGGATTACGTATTGAACGTGTGTTTTAGCATCACTGCTGCGAAACTTGCAGTAAGGTACTTAAAACCGTGTTGCACTAAAAGTGCCCAGAGGTACATATTTTTACACGGCCAGGTTGGAAAAATGAATTAAGCTTTGCCATCATTGGAGAATATTACATCTGAAAAATGTTTTACTATATGTGTATTTGATCACCCTGTGATTTTGAAAGTTCTCTTACTTAGAAATCATAGAGGGGTCTACAATTTTCAGCATAGGTGCATTTCCACTGTGAGAGACAGAATCTAAAAAGAAACATCCGGAAAACACATTTTATGATTTTTTTAACAAATATTATTATTATCACACGCATATTATAGAGCTGTTGGATGCTTAAATCTGATTGGCTGACAAATGTTCTATGTTGTGAAATGATTAGGGAAACGCACAGCTATAGTATCCAGGTAACGACTGCATTCTTCATATGTTCGTATGATATCAAAAGGCATTTCCATGTTTTTCCACAAATCTAAATTTTATTATATATTAAAAATAAAAGTACACACTCTCTTTCTCTCATACAAATGGTCATACAAATACATACACACATACAGTACAGACTCACCCACTATATATTTATATGTGTGTGTGTCTGTGTGTGAATGTAAACATGTACAGGTACAGTATTTAATGTGTGTGCATGATGGCTTTCTTACCCCCACAGCTTCTTCTTACATCATGTTGAGTGCAATCAATCAATAGTCATTAAAAATGGAATTCTAAAATGCCTCCTGTGTCTTGGCAGAAGCATGAATAAAACATGCACCATAACGACATTTTCCATCAGCCCTTCATCCCAAACCTCTGACAGCACCCTCTTCCCAAAGTCACAGAGTCTACTTTGAGTTTGCAAATGCTGTGTAAAAAAAATAAAAATAAAATCTGCGGTATCGTTGTAAAAATATCTTATTAAAATAACATTAATTTAATTGAGAAGCAAAATACTTAAAAAATATGTCTTGAATTAAGTTTTTTTTTTCTTGTTTTATGCATAAATCTAACAAAGTTAGATGAGGTTTTAGTGATGTTTATACTTAAAACAAGAATAAAACCCAATTTGCCCATGGGGTAAGAAAAACGAACTGAAGATAAAAGTCTTATGTAATGCAATTTTGCTTCTAAAGTAATCTTGTTTTAAGGATATTTAGATATTATTACTGAGGGAAACATTTACTGATTAAGACCATTATGTTTTTTGCAGTAAGATGATATCATGCTCCTATAGAACTGTAGGAAGGTTTCTCTTTTCCTCCTCCAGGATGATAAGGGTGCGTATCCATCCCCAGACCTCCTTGAGGGAGGATAACTCCCCCGAGGAGAACTATGAGAACATGTAACAGATTAGCCGACAGGAAAATCTCCAGAGCAGATGAAAGAGAGACTGATCGTCACCCTCTTTTTCCTCCGGGGATTCTGCTAAAAACTCTTTCTTTCATTCCATCTCACTGTTCGAATACAAAATGGCAGGGTAAGGCAACATGTAATGATGATTTATCTTGTGATTTCATCGTATGTACACACAATAATGTACACGAGCAGCCACAAAACAATGAACATGTATTTTCGTGCACTGGTCGACTAGTCAACAACCAAAATACACTTTTAAAATATAAATCATTGCATTTCATCTGTAAAAATGCAAATTAGTTCATAATTATTTAGATAAAGCATCTTTTGCATATTTAGACAACAGTTCAGAAGCAACCACATAGCAACACCCTAGCAACCAGCAGAACACCCTAACAAACAACCACTTAGATAGCTTCAGAAAACGTCAAATCTAATTGAAACTACACTAAAATAACTGTGTATACTGGTTGTTTGTGTGTAAATACAATGGCTGCTCTCTTTTTCTGTGTTTCAAAGTGGTCAGTGCCTACAACAAAGTTACACACAAAACATCTGCTTAATCCTGGCTGGTGAAAACAGACGGCCAGGTGCCTAGATAAAAGCTCAAAGCTGAACAAGAGAGAGAGAGAGAAGTTCTTAGCGCTGCTTATGATAGGCAGGGAGACGGACGACGGCCGCTGAGTTTGAACACACAGCGCTCCTCGCTGTTTAAGCTTCCTCTTTCATCCTGGCTGCGGGGGCCGGGAATCAGAGTCCAACTTCACAGCAGCGCACGAGCTGGATAATCTCTAACGTGTGAAGAAAGAGAGGTCATTCAGATGGTAAATTCTGTCTTGTTAGAAGTGTTAGATCAACATGACATGGCCTGCATCAGACACTTCAAGATAGGATGCAGGGTGACCGCGAAGGGACTGTAAACATGTACCAGACTGGAAAATGGTTTGAAATGTGGCGGTTGGTCAGTTTTACTAATGGAGATTAGGACGTGGTTCATTACAAGGCATCAATCCTGCCCTAAAAATAGCAGATTACTGTGCTTTTGATTGATTTCTGGGCTGAGCTTTAATTCCAACTACACAAATTTGCAGTGCTGTTTGCGAATATTCGTTGAAACGATGGTTTCGGAAAAACACTGAATCATCGAACTTTTAGTAACAATGGAATTGCGACAACAGCTGGATAACACTGCACTGGTAAACACACCCCAAGCTGGTAACTGATTATTGTGGGCGGGGCAAACTTGGAATGGGCGCGGCTTCTACTAGTGTGTCTTTGCCACCTGTGGCGAGTCCACAGTAACACTGATAAAATGGCTTATCCTGTGAATGTGCAGTTGCGTCCTAGAGGAGGTGATACCATCACACTGTTAGCAGTCAGAAAATGTATGTGTGTGTGTCAGAACAGGATCATTAATTCCAACCAGGCTCAGACAAGCGCATCAACAAATCCCATCTCAGTCTAGCGTATTTGACCCTAGTGAAAGAACTGCCAGCAGGGAGAATGTTTGTGTGGATTAGAGAGATAAAATTGCACGGCACCAGAAGGAGCTTTTACATTGACACCCACACTGACCATTTATGAAAGATATTTGAACAGTGAGCCATGGCGGAGGGCCGTGCGGTATGAGTAACTGATATTTATAGTGATCCTGCTTGGGGATTGGGGGGCGTTTGTTGAAATAATGTTGTCGTTATCGGTACTCATGTCTCTGGGACATTAGGATTAGCGGTAGATAGATGAGATGGGCATGGGCGTTCAGTCGCTTGCTGCAGAGCTCGACTCACGTGTGGAGAAACTCCAGAGTCTCTCACCACAGGCAGAAGATTATGTCGCATAAATAAACACAAACTGACAATTTTTGTGAGGAAATTTAAGCTCTCGCCATGCAAACACACAGCCGACAGCCAACTTCAGTCAAATACACACAAAAATATCCCTCCATCCACTAGAAATGACCACTGTGTTTAGCCTGAGAGCAGTTCACAGTGATCGGATAAAGAACGCTTTTGCTCTCTCCCCCTCTTGGTCTATCTTTTTCATTCTCTCTTTTTATATCCCTCTTGCGCACTCGCTAATGGGCTTGCAAAATGGGGTAGAGGCGGCGGAGATGAGCTGCACACCTTTGTGCCTCCTGTTGTTCTAAATACCTCTCTTTTAGGTGGAAAACAGCATTTGAATTCAGAACTGCTCACAGCTGAAATGAAATGCTAATCTCACCCCACGTTTTATTCTTTCCTGTTCTGGGCTGCTCTCTGGGCTCACCATATGCCGTAGCTATCGCAGAGTTCCAGGAAAGCATTCCGGTTCCAGAAGGAGCGCAACACTCAGCCACGAATCCAGAAATTAGCGATATTTCACGTTAAATTGCATCCAACTATGTACGTAATTACACGTGCTGATGTGTGTGTAATGAAGATTAGATACAGTTTTGTTGTGTGCATTAAATGTGAGTTTGTGTGTGCGCACTGGTGAGTGTGCATCTGTGATAATGTTTCTATTACTGGTTTGCCTTCATAAATATTAATGTGAAACATGCTGACCTTAATTTCAATTCTGTCTGCTGGCAAATCTCTCCCCTCTCACTTACTGAGAGGGACAATAGAAGTAGACATTGTCGACGAACCCTCATTACGCTGGGGTTTTTTTTCTCCAGGATGGAAGGATTGTTAAATGAAAGGATGAGTAGATGAATAAATAGATTATGGAGGTATAATAGATTTAGGCAACCAAATCAGTAGAAAGCAGATGATGTTCTCATTTCGTTGAGATCTTAAAGTGTTCCATGAGTGTGAGGGGAGATGGCAAAATTCAGTTGAAAAGTCACATGAGAGAAGGTGTATGATTGGCTGATTATCCTGTCAGTGCAATCATGGCTGTCTATCATTTGCACAATTGGTGTGAAATTGAGAATGGGTCAAACTGGTGGAAATGGACAATTTAATAACCCTAAACTGAAAACTGTGAGTCTATTTTTTTTAGCGAACAAGGAACACCTACTGGATGTGCCTATTATATAAAAATAAAGTGACTATTAAAAATAGGTTAAAAAAGATCAGCACTATCGAATAAGATCTACACAAAAATATACTAAAAAAAAAAAAAAAGTTGTTTATAACATAAAACCCGAGCATTATTTGAAAATAACAGGAAGGTGAATTCATTAAAAATCCGAAACACAGCCAAGGTACCTAATTTCAAGACCACCACTTGCTTTTGAGTTGTTCCAACTCTATCATGCGCCGAAGTTGATCTAAAGAAACTTCTAAGTCATGCTGGGAATCTTCACAGGATCTAACCACCGGGTGGAACAGACTTTTCACTTCCACATCTAATTGCTTAGCATGTTTGTCTACTCTCAAATGAAAGTTTCTCGCTCCGTTCGCAGCCATACAAAGTGTTATTCATCTGAACGCTCTTGTGAACAGACTAACAGTTTGTTTGTTGGAAATCCGGAAATAAAAATTTACCCCCAACCTTGACTGCATCCCATAAGCATCCCGAGAGTAAGAATACCATAGAACTGTACCTTCCCTCTGCATGTATATATATGTGTGAGTGTGCAGGTTTCTAAATGATATCTTCTGCATGCTCAGATGCTCCTGAGCGGGTGGCGACACCCCCAGAGGAAGCTGATTGACAGCTTGGCAGTGATAGCAGGAGTGCTTCAGGGAGCAGAGAAAGTGAGGGGGAGCAAATGGAAAGAGAGAAAGAATAAAATGATTCGTATAGACGAGAACTATGTGGATTCTTGCCTTACGGTTGGACCCGAGTCTAAAGTCTTTTGTGATTTGATCATTGAATTTGTGAACTCAGTCAACAAAACAAGATTTGCATGATGCACTAATTTATTCATTTTTACTTTTAGTTTCAGTAACCACACAGTTGAAATTAAATTGTAAGGATTTTAAAGGGTTACTCCTCGTCTCCTCCACGTTACTCCAGTAAACTCCAGTTCTCCATGCTCCAGTTTTTTCTTTCTTTGCGTACAAAAAGTATTCTGGTCGCTTAATTAAATGCAGATTGAACCATTAATGGCAAATGGATTATTTTGACAATGTCTTTCGTACCTTTCTTGGCCTTGACAGTGTTCATTACTTGGCAGACAATGGGACAGTCAGAAGCCTCCTGGTTTTCATCCAAAATATCTTAAATTGTGTTCCAAGGACAAACTAAGTTTTTATGGGTTTGGAAGGCTTTTAACTGCATAAGGAAACTGCTAGAGGTTCCAAAGAGGACCCCTTTTAAATTTGATACAACTGTTTTGATGTAAAGGGCGTGCTTGATTTTGCATGCTCCCTGCTGTTTAATAAAATGGTCTTTTTCTGTTGTCCTCACACTTGTTTCAACTACTGTTAGACAGAAGTAAAATAGTCATTTACACTCTAAAAACATGCAATAATATCCTTTTGATGAGAAATTGTAGTTTTTGTTAAACTCATTGAGATGCAGTGGATTAATTGCCCTGGATTTGTATTGTAACTGCTACTAAACAGCAGCGAGTGCAGCATAAGCCTGGAAACGCAGAAGCCATTAACACATCGAAACAAACAAAAACAAAACACAATCTGTTGTTCAACTAATGGAGTTTTCAGAGCGAAGTAAAGAGAGCTGTTTTACTCTGATAAATGGCTCGTGTGCAACGCTGTACATCAACTCTAATTCTATAGAAGTAAATGTAGGCTAAGTTAATTAACGTTCAGTGAGGATTTACTTTGTGAACGGATGAAATGAACCTGTCGCAGTAACAAAAAGTTACTTGTGCTACATTTGCCATGATAATTCAGCTCAGTTAAATGCAAAATAACAAGAACTGGATCAATATTTCTGACTTTGAGAGTCAGATAAGTTTTACTTTTACCAGTTTTATCCTGCTTTGGATGTGAGCAAAGATAGAGGCATTCCAAACACAGTGATGTGCGTCAGTGGGTGGAAATAATGAATGCAACTCAACTCTGTCTTCACACAAGTAAAGTTTTCTATTGAAAGATAAAGTCTTAAAAAAAAGAGTGGTGCATCTTCCTGAACCCCTGTTTCACAATAATTCAAGTTCTCACTGTAACTTTGACTGTAATTTATGTGAAACTCTAAAACACATGACAAACGTGTTTCATCTTTGTTATGCTGTTCTTATTTGTCTCTTTTAGGTGCCAAAGAGGTGAATGCCAGTGGCAAGACCTTCACAGTGAAGAGTTCTCTGCAGCTCCATGTGAACCGGCATGATGACGGGGTGGCCTACACTTGTAGAGTGGACCACGTGGCCCTAACTGCCACCCATGAAGAGACAACACAGGTTTTGGAAGTCCACTGTGAGTACAAATGGGTCCCGACTCAAACCAACATCCCACGATACACTTTGAATTTTGATTGAACAGAGAACCAGATCAAAATGAAGCTAAAAGACTTTATTTTGGTTTCATTGGGTTTTCAATGGCTTATTAAAGTCACAAAGTAACTTTTAATTCTGAAATTTGGTATTGTGATGCAAAGATTATGCAATAATTACAAGCAAAACTCATTTTCGCGTTGGAGTTTCTCTTTGAAGTGCTGACGTTTAATCAATCTGCTGAGATGCAGTGAAGCATTTGGGCCTGAGCAACACATCACATCATTTAGCTTTTGATCTCCATCGAGTGTCATTCCTCCGCTTGGATGCTGCTGTCTGAAACTAAATTTCTTTGTTCATCTCTCTGTCTCTGTCATAGATGCTCCCTATGTAGAGATCAAACAGTCCTTACCAGCCCCACTGGAGGGGCAGTACCTCAAACTGGAATGTGTACCTCATGGAAACCCCTCGTAAGCATCCACAATTTATCAGCACCTCACTGAATTATAATGTTTGCAAAGAGCTTTGGGAAGTTGCACCAAGGAGAAATTGCCCTGTAGGCAGGCCTACAGCTAGTGGCTTATAACCACATGCTTGCATTAATGTGATGACTCATAAATGTGATTCTGTTGAAATTAAACAGCTATGAATATATAACCATAAATTCACTCGGAGAACAACATTAAGCAGCTCTTAGCCACTGGTAAAACTGAAGCTAAAATAAGGCAGTGTTTTCTAATGTTCCTAAAGAAATAAGCTGAGAAATGTCTGATGAAGTTGAATAATCGAAATTGCTTAGCTTTAAGCCATTTAAAAAAAATAAAATTAAAAAAAACAGTGCATTTTGCATTTTCAAAACCTTTGCTGTAACTTTGTGCTGTTGTCTTTCCATATATTTTAGCATTAAAGGGGTCATATCATAAGGAATCCAAGGCGATCTTTTGTGAAAGGTCTTTATTGTACTAGGAAAACACACTGTAACTGCCACCCTTCAGAATTTGTCACTGTAAACGTTTTTAGACAGTTAAGCTGCAAAAATAACTTACTATGTATTTCCATAAAATTCCAATATCATCTGATCAGCATATCCATGTCAACAGTGCCTGTTCGGTGATACTCAGTGTACCAGTCACAGAGATGTAGTAATGAGGAAGCATTTACTGCACAGTTACACCTACAGCTCTGCACATCCTTGTGCCAAGACTGTTACTAAGTATTTAAAAATTAATACTATATAATAACTGCGGTATGACCTTTTTAGGCGAGTATCCTATCATTGAAAAGAAATGGAATTATGTTTTTAGTTAAAAGCTAAAAATCAATGTTTCATCAGGCCAGACCCAGTACTCTGGACTAAAGACGGAGGAGAGCTGCCAGACCTGGACCGGGTGATTGTTGAAGGAAGAGAGCTCACCTTTATGGCACTGAACAAAACAGACAACGGCACCTACCGCTGTGAGGCTACCAATCACCTTGGCACCAGCCATGCTGATTATAAGCTGGTTGTGAAAGGTGAGAGACCGATTACATTAACATGTCTGTTAAAACTAACACAACTCTTGCTGCTCTTATAGAAAACATCTGCATCGCTAATTAAACCTACGTTTCTACCCTGCTAATAACATCAGAGCCTTTGAAAGATGAAATGCCTTGAAATTATTGCTGGCCTGAGGAGTCCAAAATATCTAGTTTAATTGATTAATGTCATCTTTTACTCAGCCTTCAATGTTTTTCCAAACTTTGTCTGATTTATGAATGAAGTCTATGGAAACCCAAACTTTTATTTTGCACAGCATATATGTTTTAGTCTTTCTATGAGCAAATTGACTTGTGTTTTTTTTTACTTGAGACTGAAGCAACTATTGATTTCAATTCATATATCACACAAAGTAATCGTATTGACTTAATTTAATTTAATTTAATTTAATAATTTAATTCCTAATATTCCACTGCAGCATATGCACTTATAAATAAATGATGACAGAATTTTGACATATTCTAAAATATATTCTCATAATTTGATATATTCCTTTAATTTAGTAACAATTTTCTAAAGGCATAAAATCACCTCTGCATCATAAATCCCGCAAAACAATGTGTACATACTGTATGCAGCAACCCACTTTTCTCTGTCCTTCTCCGACTTGCTTTAAGAGAATGAGTTTTATCCACTTAGCATAACAGCAAAGCACGATGGGTCTCGATACACCCTGAGGTTCAGAGGCTACACTGCGTCCACATCTGCCATCGCTTTCATCAGAGGCAGCTGTGCGGATACGCTCACAGGCTAAGAACGGATATGATTGTGGGCATCAGGCGGAAGAGTCTCTCCAGCCCCCCTGCTTCTTGTGCCTCTGCCTTCTTGACACTAAACCCCCTCAGGCTGGAAAACTCTTCCTCCACCTCTCAGTTCGAGAAGTTTCTTTCCTCTCACTTTCTCCTTCTATCTCGTCTTTTGTATCCTCCCACAGGGCATCTTAAGAAGATTTAATTAGCCGTTATGGAGCAGTGTAGGGGTCCAGCCAGTGGCTCATTGAAATGTCAAGACACTATAACAACAAGGAGAACCAAAGCTCTTAATGATGTTGATACTATAAAACTGACACCTTCTCTGTAGAAATAAAAAGCTAATTGGGTGTCACAAATATAAAGCACCTTGTCTGAATTCATTACTGTCTTTTTAAATGGCAAAACATGATGCCGTCCTTCCAACAGTGATTAGCGCAAAACCTGGAGCAATATAATGGTCACTGTCCTTCATCAGATCACCTACCTTGTATTGTGCCAAATGAAAACGCAATATTACCTGTTCAATATGCAGCCGATCGCTTTATATTCTAGGCAGAGGGCTGCCATGTCAGTGGGGTACTTGAGTGAGAAGTATAGTCAATATTATTATTCAAATCTCACCCTTAATTAAAATTGGGCCATGACATTTAAATAAGATATTACAGCAGGCCAATAGTATCTAGACTGTTTGAACAGGTTTGAACACTTTAATAAATCTCTGAATCCCCCAACTAAAAAAAAATCAAAGCCATGATCTGGTCTAGTTCTAGTTCTATAAGCTACAGTTTTAAAATGAGAACAATTTCTGTGATATAGCAGGGGATTTAAGGTGAATTAAGGTGCAAAGCTAGTTCACCAAATAGAAAAATAATGAACGTTTTTAAAAGTTTCTCGCAGACCTTGGCTGTCTATCATTGGTTGGTCAAACTCATAACACTCACTCTATTGGTTGAGTTAGTGTTGCTATGCTGGGCTGGCCGGATGATCAAACAAAAACAGAAATGTTTTGATTGCAACAGAGACTGTGTTTATACTTGCTGGAGAACTCAGCCAATGAATGTCTTATTTGTATTCTCTGCATTAAGAATAGCATAGAAAAAGTTTTTAACATCCACAACAGTACTCAAACACTTCTGCCGTACAGGGAAATGCTTACAACCTTGCAAAGAAACGTTTCAAGTAATTATCTTTCTAATAGTAAAACCTTTCACAAATTAAAGCTGAACATGTAGCTGATAATTTCACAAGTGCATAGGATTGTAGTATTAGAATTAATGACGATAAATGTCTTTTCACATTTTAGTATTTGGTTTAAGTGTTATATCCCTGGGCAGCAATTTTCTGTTATGTGCTAAATAACTTTCAAAAAAGAAATATTTTATTCATTAAAATAAAATGCATTATGAATAATGTACTTTGGAAACCCCAAATATATCTCATTTGATCCTTTTCATAAACACCCAAGGCTCCATCCATCAGTAGTGGTGTCTGATAAAGCAAACACTATTGCTATTGCAGTTATTCAGAGCATCTGCGTGGCCAGAAACCAATCACATTCTCAGAGGATTTAAAAAACCTAACCATGAGCCGCTGTTTACTCATGTCGGCTCCTGAAACCTATGGTCTGTCTAATTTCTAGTTAGCCAGAGCTGGTAGCTGCTGTGCAATTTTGAGCTATCAGTTGGATTACTCTGCTTGTCTGCTTGAGTCCATTAGTACGAAGGCAGACTGGTGATTTAGCTTATCAACTTGAGCCCAACTCTCCTCTTGTGTCCTTATCATTGCGCTAAACATGCTTTATGCATGCAAAGCGGCTGCCAGCATTAAGCTGATTGTAGAACCAGAATCACGTTCAAGAGGCTTGAATGATACCTGCTGTTTTTAAAAGCATAAATCACTCAATTTAAACTGCATCTTGAAATAGTATGAAATTAAAATAGATTGGTGTGAACTTTGCTTTTGCGTAAAAAATTTTTTTAGCTCGACCCTGTATCCTGATTCCAATCAACAAAGATTTTAAACCCTTTTTTTTATTTATATGTAATTTGTAACATTTTTTTTAATAATAATAATTGTTATATATTTTTCCCATTTGCTTTATTGTGTAACAGTTGGCATTTGAGCTGTCTGTGCAGTATTTATTAATATTTTGAACAATTTTTAACACTAATTAATTTTACCCATCTATTAAGGGTTGACTGTTGCAAGTGTAAATACTATGGGGGGAAAAAAGCATGATGATGGCATGTTAACTAGGCCTGAGTCTCTTGACCTCGTGTCAAAAAAAATTTGCACATTTATATTTTTTGAAGATGCACAGATTTTGAGCTCTGAACTGCCTTTTATAAATATGTATGATCAGAAAAAAAAGCTTGTTATAGTTATTGTTCTCCGCATTTTCTCCAGCATGTCGGCTGTGCAGACCGCTTTTGATAGTTCTTCAAATATTGATGCTTTTCTCCGTGTATGCGGTTGCTTTTTTCTACTATTTTGTGAGCAAAACTGTCACTTTGCTACAGTCGTGAACGGTTTGATATATTATGCACACAGTAAACCCATAATCCATAAATATCATATAAAAAAGCATACATTTCTGGAATGTCAGCTGTACTGTACATGTTGTTTATTTGAATCATTTATTCATGTGTGCATTGTTAAATGAAACCCATTCGGTTTTTATTTGCATTCTATCAGCATGACAACTATTGTGTTTCATTTGATCCATTGTTATAGGAATGTTTTCTTCCCCTTGTCATTGTTGTTTTGTCTTTTTTCCGTCCTTTTTTGTTTACATGTTTGTTGTCATTGTTGTTTGTCACATACAACAGATGCCCCCACCACATCGTCACCATCCACAACTTCCCCTGCACCCACTCTCCCAGACACTACAGGTCCCTTAGACTCCAAGCATTTCTACAATTCTGCTGTCACCAGTAACAGAGGTACTGTACAACCCCACTGCCCTTCCTCCTTTTCCTCCTGGTGTCCCTCACACATCCCTATACCTCTCTTTATTTTCTCTAAGCCAGTTTACTCTGACTGACGTCTGCAGCTCCAAGGACATATGGAGTGTTTTTTTGTACCCAACAGTCACTGCAGCTTTGTTAGTCTTTGTTTAGCTTCTATCTCTTCCTTCCACCATCCACTTGTTCTAACTCTGATTTCTAGCATCTGAGATGTGACAGTTTAAGCCCTTTGTGTGTCATTCAATCCATTTTATTAAAGGTATGAATCAACAAAAAATTTACATTTTAATTGTTTACTCAGAAGTTTACAGCATGCTATTATTTTCTTTCCATTAGAACAATTTTCACTCAACAAATGCTACTAAGTGTTTTTTTTTTTTTTTTTTACATCACATTTCCCTTCCGCTGAAGCTCCTCAAAGTTATGGCGGTTTTCACCTCTTGGTTCTTGCATGCCATATATCATAAGGTCAGAGAGCATATGGGTTTTGGGACAACTTTTGGGGGTCAGTTCATGACAGTCTTTATTAGATTCAACTTTGTTCACCTTAACTATATTCTCTCCTGGAGTTTGTGCATCTTTAGAGGGTCTGAACAACACAGTCCCCATCATTTAAGTGCCTTGACATCAAGCCTGTAGGCATATCTGCACCATGTGACATAAGTGTTCTTTAGACCCTTGTAGTATACGTCCAGTCTCATGGGTATCAGGGTCTGTTTTGTTCCTTGTTTATGAATGTTTCAGCTAAATATAGACAGTGTGATTTATAAGGTGTATCTAAAAATTTTCACACTCCCCATGGACTCTCCATAAGGTTGTTTGAATGTCTACCTATTTTCGTGTGACTTGTGAGGGGTGTAGCAACCTTTTGGTGCAACTTTAAAGGAAGTCTGTGCTTGTGTTGCATCATGGTTCCTCTTGGTTCCAATGTTCAAAGTGGCTCACTTGGTTAAATTTGAGGATAACTTGGACTAAACTTGGGATTTTGTGGTCTTTGATACAAGATTAAAATTTATCCGGCATCATTATGTTGCTTTTCCTGAAGATACCCCAGTTTTTATACTGAAATGATCTTTTAAAGCCAGAATGGAATCAGCAACTTGTGAAGAAATACCGCACATATTCTCTCCGTCGCAAAGGATTTCTCTCCAAGCTTGTAATGCTGAACGTCTGTGGTGTTAACAGATCTTATTCCTCTAAATGCATTAGCAGCTCATTCTCCTGCCCACGATCAATGGGGGCGTACCGGCGGCGAATTTCTGGCCTCATCGTTCTGCCAGGCTTAATGGGAATAATAACTCTTCCTCAAAGAAACACGGGGCCCAGACGATGCCATCAGTGCGCCTCCCGTCCCTGTTAAATCTGCCAAATGTGTTTTTATGGCTTGCAAATTAGCTGTGACCTTATGAAGCTGAAAGGTTGAATAAAGTAGCGGGGATGCTGAGAATTTAAAATATTTACAGCTCACTTTTCATAATCAGCATGAAAGCGCACTGCCGTAGACCCCTGTGCCGTTATTGTCCCACGGAGACACTTTTACAGGGATAATGATTGGTCATGCCTTTTGTCTTTAGACAGGGAGAGGAAAGTGCAGAAATGTATCTGTTTTATGGAGGGTCTGGGTCTGGGTTCATTAGCCAAGGCTAGAAATGAAAGAGAGGACAACAAAGCGCAGCAGTTTTGCAAAATTATTACAAAACTTTTTCAACTTGTCCAGCGTCTGCCAAGAATTACCCGGCTTAATTGGATTTAACTCCGGGACATAAACAGAGAAAGGGCTATCGTGGAAGTACTGAAGTTTTTGAAGCTTTGAAATATGTTGGCTTGAAAAAAAAAACCAATTATTTCAAATTATGTCCTATTATTTCCACAGTAGGTCACTGTGGATTCCTCCAAGACCCTTTGTCGAAAAGGCACGTTATACATGGCTGGATACTACTAGCCTCCTGCAAGGAGTCTCATAGTGCACAGTGGAACATATGTTTCTTCAAGCGTTGACCAGAAACCCAGCAATTACTCAACATGGCCACACCACAGGAGCGTAATAGGCAGACGTGGGCCTGTCAGTTGTGGCCTGGATACGGCCTTGTTCATGGGCTGTAATCCCAGTAAGAAGCAAACAAATGAGCAATCCTCAGAGAGTCATTTGCAAGTTCCAACACTTTGTTCCTGGTCTGCAAGCAGTATGTGCCGCCCTGGAAAGCTTTGTTCATCCAATTAGTGCTTTACAAGAAGTCTAGAGCCACGTTTGGGTTTCTTGAGTTATTTCTACAAGTCTCATGACTGCTTGTGGCTGCAAATGTGTTTTGATGATTTTTATATAAAAAAATAATAATAAATCTGTTCATTCATGTTTCAGTAAAAATTAAGCTTCAACCTTAAACTGAAATCATTTTATTTAAAAGAAAGAGGAAAAAAACTTTAAAATAAATATAGTTTTAATTGTTTGCTAATGCATTTGACATTTGTTACCCATGGGAAAGAGATAAAGGATTGTGTTTTTTCTGTTTCAGAAAGTGCACAAGCATGTAGTTTTATGGTTGTAACAAAGTGATGGCGGGAAATTTCAGCATTTTTTACAAAGAATAAGAACAAGAAATATATTTAGTTTGGATTTTTCCCAGTCAACCTTAAATATATGCTCATGGTTAGTACTTCCTGCATACCTAGTAGATTGAAATACATTTTGTGATAGGTCAGTTATGCGTGACAGTGAAGCGTAAATGCACTAAGAACAACAAGGGGTTAAGGAATGATGTAAAATGGACTCATTCTAACTTATAGGCTTGGCTCATGAATATTAATTAGGTGATTTTAATGCCTGTCCTGTTTGCCCTTGCTAAATAGCAGGAAAGTGACCACTTGCCATATAGTAAATGACAGCTTTGGTCAAAAAGCTTCAATTTTCTTTCTTGGCACAGCGGCAAAGCTCTTAAAATATAAGTATCATCTCCCCAAAAAGCGGAGTTTCAAAGATCTAAGAAATATATCATATTTGCAGGGCCCCTGGGCACAGTCCATCTCTGAGATTTTTACAGACATTACTTATCCTGCATGAATTAACGCTAAACATTACAGACAGTTACTTTAGAGACATACATCCAAAAAACGAATCCCGAATAGGATTTTAGAAGCACCGAGAGAGAATTTCGTCTCGGAAATCATTCATCTCGCTGCTTATTCTCAATAGAAGGATTAAAATGATTTTGAACTTCATATCAGTGAACTTCTCAGAATTATTGATTTGAGCTCCAAGAAAGGTGTGTTCCAGAATGAAAAAGCATTTCCTCGGAGGAGCTGCCAGAGGACACCAGCAGAAGCCGGCTCTGTTTAAATGGATAAGTCAAAGTTTCAGCTGCCGTGTCCCTCGAGGGTCAGTTAAATATTGAGAAAGGAGTCCTGAGCGCCCTCCTCTCTCTCCTTTCTGAAAATGACACAACACAGGAGAAATTAAAATGTAATGCAAAGGTCTTTTTCCTCGGTCACGCAGCGCGGTTATTGATGATCTGTCACATTAAGTCATGTCGAGGGAAGACTTATGGTAACAATTTAAAATATAACAGGAAAGGAAAAAAAGAAAAATCATTAAACTCTGCCACCGAATATGAATTACGAATAAGACTCTCTTCATTCATTTTGTTTCCGTAGAAAGGAGACACTTTAAGTAATCCTCTGGAAGCCTTGAGCTGCTTTAATTTGCTGAAATGAACACTCGCCATTTCCCAGCATTCACTGCAGATCGAGTTTGAAGCACGATGGCCTAATTATGAATGTTACAGTGTAACGTCTCCAAATCATTCAATGACTCATGCTTCTCAGTGGAGAACACCTGTATTTGTTTTCTTTTTTCTGCCTTTTCTCTCCAGACACGCTTTTTCTTAACCACAATTAGTAGCCGTAATTTGTTTTGAAAATCTAATTAAACTGCACTGACCAACTCAGCGGTCCGCCTTTGCCCCCGTTTGGCATTAGATCAACTCTCAAGAGCATCCGGTATGTAAATCAGCCCTCTGAAGACTCACAGGTCATTTAAAAGGTTGCTGTGCTGGGCAAAGAGATGTGAAAGACAGACCAGGAGCATTTAGCTCTTTTCTCTTTTCTGCATGGATGGAGAGTGGAAGGAATGGTTTTTTTTGGATGTTTAATGTTTATTTCCTAGATTGGGCCCTCATGAGGGCCACACAGCTCGGGTATAACAGCCTCTTTATCTTCCTGGTAACAGTTTTCCATTAGACACAATTGTCAAATGTTCTTTCTCAGCAGAAAATGGGGAATAATTGACTTATTAAACAGTGCATTATGCCATTATTTGTCTTTATTTATATATTTACAGAGTCCTAGAGACATCTAATATTATTTAATTGGCTGGCTTTTACTGCAGCCGGTGTGTCGTGAAGACAAGTGAGCCTGCACATGCAGAAAAAGAACAGGAACTATAGGATCTGAGTCTGAGGAAGAATTTTCAAATGGCTTCCTAGAAAGAAATGACACTGTAATGGCCATTAACTGGGAAATCAGCCAAGGCTATGCTTTTAGATTGTTCAAGAGACTGTAAAATACTCATAAAATAATTGTCGTTAAAATGTTTTATTAACTTGTTTCTGCGGACTTGAGCATCCTAAGATGGTCTATAATACCTAGAGAAAACCATCCATTAGCTTTCCCATTCATCTCAGTGGCACTTTCTCAGGTGGTGAGATATCCAGCGTGTTAACCCTAAGATAAGTCAATGTCAATCTACTGTTTCTGATAGAACGTTTGCAAACCTCCATACAGTATCTATAGTTGTATTTTAGATCCAATTTTTAAAGGGGTAGTTCACACAAAAATAAAGTGTGAATAAAGTGTAAAATAGTAACAAATATGAGTGAAATAAATAAACGTTATTCTGAGGCATACTTTTATAAATAACCCTTTTAAATGTGGATGTTTGCAGATGTTCTCAGACACAGATTACTAATGTTGATGTATCTCATGGTAAACAGCTTAATATCCAGCAGAGTTTCTAATCAAGTCTAATGAGCTCACACTTAAACTCATAATTTGGTTAATAACACTATCTTTCCATTCCACTGCATTTGACAATTTATGCGTAATTTGGTTTGCTTCTGGTTGATTGTGGTGGAACATTTGAATCCAAAAGTCAGGGCAAATCATGCGTACAGCAATCAAATCATAAATGCCATTGAATAGCTTGTGCTGGGTCTTCATATTAGGTGATTTATTGGGAGGGTTTCCATTGAACTTGCCTTGCGCATAGAGGGGCGGTGTTTTGATACGTTACAATTCTTTCGGTAGGCCAACCGCCTTTGGAAGCACATCAGTGGTCCCCCTGTAAATGTTAATTCCCAATGTTCGATTGTACCATGAAGGTGAAGCTTTCCAGTTCAGCACTTTTCTCTGTCGCTGTCCTTCAATAGCTCGCCGATGTAAAGAAGATCACCGAAGCGTTGATGTTCGCTTTTCTACATTCACTTTACACTCAGCCCACGCTTACCGTCTCCCTTTAAGGCATTTATACAAATATCGCCGAGATTACCGCAAAAAAAAAAAATCTCCTTGAAGGCATTAGCATGTGGAGTTAATGGTGACGCTCACCTTGAAATGTCATCCCGACAAGAGCGCAACACGGCCGCCCCTGCTGCTCCTGCCCCCCGAGGCCTGTTCGTAACCCCTGCCTTGTGGATTTGTTAAAAGAGTGCTTCCTGCATGTTTCTCCTCTGAAACCGTTTTCTTTAAGAATTCATGTGACCGCAGGGGTTCGAGCGCGCTGGGTGCTGTTGCTGTTTTCAATGTTGTTTAGCCGCTGCTGGATTGAAAGCTTCTTCTCAGATGCGCCGCTGGCGGGTTTCTATCCTACCCCATCAGAGCGGTGCGGTTTCGCTGCCGTTAATTTGTTACATTTGCCAGAGCCACACAATGCAGGGGCCAGGGGAAGACATTATGAATATTAAAATAGGAATGTGCGTGCGGTGCTTCAATATTAAATCATAAGGGAAGGACTGTCGCAGGCCTTATTAAAAGATAATGTGTGCTGGGGGAGAGGAAACATATCACTTCTCTGCTGGTGGATCCCACTATGTTAAGCCCACTGCGTGTCTAAGGACAAACGCTCTGATGAGTTAAGCCTGTGTGCGGTGCACAAGGACAGAAAATGAGAAGCTAAGAAAAAGGAGTAGTAAGCCAAGTTCAGGGGGTTTGGGCAAGAAGTTAAATCTTGACTTCCAACTAAAGGAAGTCGAAATGAAATATCATATAGGCTAGAATATATCCGAATAGTTATAGTTGTATATGTTTATATGAGGAATGTTTCCTATTTTGAACACTACATACATTTTTTTTTTTTTTTTGTAGTAACACAAGTTTTTGATTTGTGGTATTTTCTTAAAATTAAATTGTGGTTAAACTGGTTATATTAAATTTTCTTGGGCCTCATTTATTAAGCGTGCATACACAGATTGCGATTCATAGATTTCGCATCTAAAAGAGGAGTATTTGCGCTTTCTGTTCGGATATATGTGTCTGTGTGTCTGTGTTAGATTTAAAGAAACATTTTGTTTTCCTAAAATTATACATTTTAATTTGTGACACATCCCCCCTTTTTCAATATCACTTCATTGCAAGAATATATATGTATATAAACACTGCATAGCACCTCCAAAGACCTCAGAAAGTTGAAATGAGTATTTTAAAAATCCTATAAAAGTTGACCCACCCCCTCTGAAAGTCATTGTACAATTTACACACTGGAAAAGTGTGAGATCTGGAGCTGCATGCTACTTCTGTTTTGCTTTCACTAATGGAATGAACTATGTAACTCCTTCTCTCTAACTGTAGAAATGATCCTTAATATAGTTAGAGATTACCAGGCCTCTCAGAGTGTCAATGGACTCGCCCTATAGGACGGCACTCAGCACGGCAACCCCACTGTGTGTTGATAAAAATAGAGCGAGGACAGAGAAGGGCTAATTATCACAACACTGAGGGATGTACTTGAGATTCACAGTCTAATGTTCAGGGACAAAAGTGTCTGAACACAGTAGTGATATTTAGAATAGCAGTGCCAAGAATTTCTTTTCTTACTTTTCCTAGTTACGTCACTGAGAAATAGAGTTCAGTGTGAAAACTCTGGCTGAAGCGGTATAAAGGTAAGGCTGTTTGGTACCCGTACTAAAGTCACACACACACCTGGTGAGACTTTTTGGGACTTCAGTTTGATTTATTGATGTCATAAAAATTGAGAGAGTTTAATACCATAGCCTTTCACCGTTGGAAATTCAGACACATGCGCCTGTCAGATACGAGTAGCCATTCCACATTTCATATTTCAGCGATCCGCTAAAAGGGTGATAGAGATCTGCACGTATTTTGTTTTTTTATTGTGATTGATTGTCACAGGGAAGTCAGATGCAGCTTGTAGGTTTTTATACTTCCCCTGTAAACACAACAAAGAGAAGAAATGCTATTATTGAAAGAGAGTGAAAAAAAACAACCAGTCTATGAGATGTCAATCAGAGGGATGGAGTCGGCGAGCCCAGACGATGTCGATCCGAGGTGGGATTCTCCATTACCGAAATGAGAGCTGATGGACTGTTTGAATGCATCTCTGCCCTGAGTTTATCCCAGCTTTGTGTGGCTGATACAGTAATTGCAGGCAGTGATTAGGAAGCTCCCGCAGCACAAAGCACAGCCCGGATTAAACGCACACGCTGTGGCAGATGCAACGCATGCTGTCAATTATAATATACCACTCCAAATGGCACTAAGCAGGGACATAATAAAGTACCACAGCTCAAAGAGAGACAGGAGACAAGCCCATTTTGGAGGTTCAAGAGCATTCTCTGTTCGGGGTTGAAATGAAGTAGCCCACAATTTGAACAGCAGGTCTTGTCTTCTGTAACCAAGTGCCTGTAACAAAGAGCTTTATCTCATGAAAATACATATACATAATACATACTGGTCTCATGAAAATACATATAAACGCATATTTAGTATGTCATATAAAAACAGAAACGGTGTATTACTTGCACGTGTTTGGCATGCATATAAGATGCTGTTTTTGTCTGCATACAATATGAAATTTGTTAGTTTGCACAGGAGAAGTTTTTTTAAGTATAGTTACATATCAAATGTTTGCATATCTATAACACAAGTTTTTGTTTTTGAGTTGCTATACACAGATTCATAAGATCAGGTAGCTAAATCTCCTAAAACAACTTGCAGTGTTACATATAACTAAATGGAGTAAATGTTTTTACTCACAATTTTTAATATATGCTACACTCAAAAAAATGATTCACCAACACTGTTCAGTTGATTTAAAAAATATATTTTCATTTAACACAATTTAGTTTGGTTCCCTATTTAAACAACTGCATTATGTTAAACTGAGTTGAAACAGTTTTGGTTTGTTTCCAATATATATTTTTATTTTGAAAGAACACAAATGAATTTAATTATGTAACTAGGAAGTGGACTTCCCCTTCCCATCATGCATTGCACAGGACAGGATAAGGATAGTAAATCTTTAAATAAAATGTTATTTTAGGCATTTTTATTAAGATGATAAAACTGGGAGACTTGTAAATGTGTAATGCTATTTTATATTTGTATTTAAAAGACCTTCTGCTATGTTAGTATTTTTGGGGGTTACCATTGTGGTAAAGTGTAGAGCATGTGCTTAGGGACCTGCTAAAACAAGTTGTTTTATTAAAATAATAATACTTTGGGCATGCTGTGGATGTATCAAAATCATCTTATGTTACGCATAACAAGTTGGCTAATGCCTAAAGTTAAGTAAATCAAACATATCTTTTTTTGTGTGTGTAAAATGATGTCTTTCTATTTCAGTTAAATATTTTACTTTGAGTTCAACAAGCATAAAATGTATAATTTTCATTAAAACTATATTTGATCAAATTGAGTTGACCCAACTCAATTAAATTGAATCGCATTCATTTCTTTTTTATGAGTTGGGGCAACACATATTTATTAGATGGAAATCCTGCCTTCAATTAAATTTTTGGAGTTTATCCAGTGAATCATTTGTAACCAACTGGTGTTTTGTATGCATTTGGCCAATCAGCATGCACTTACCAGTTCCAAATGCTGGGAAAATGTTCATAAGGCTTTTTAAACATTTAGTCAGAAAAAACTGTTCATCAAAATGTTCCTCAGGGAACCAAAAATGGTGCTTCTATGGCATTGAAACCCTTTTGGGACATTTATTTTTAAGACCTTCTTACAGTATGGTCAAGAAACTACATGGATGCTTAATCAGTTATGAAAAATAACCATGGTTTAATACAAATTTAAAAAAAAAACAAGATTACTATACTTGGTTTTGCTAGACTGACCATACAATAGTTTAACTATGATATTTGTATTTAAACCAAAAAAATGTAAGGGAATACCTCCCAATAGATGTACTGTAAGTTGAGCATTATATCTAATAAACCACCGACTTTAATGGGAAGTTGACCTTCCTTGGCAGCTTCCGGGAGGACCTTCCTTTAGGAAATTTGTGACCCCTCTCAAACAACTTTTGGCTATGCACTCGATGTTTGTTAGCTACGAGCAGCTGACGACACAGTGTTTGTTTTGGTCCATGTCTTCCACTTTACTTTCATTCTAGGCATGCATAGATCCCTGTCAGACCACCATATGGCTAGACCTGTCAGCTCAGACATACTTTAAAACTCCTTGACCATGAGAGGGCTAAAGCTTTAGTCCCAAATATTTGTTGTCAACCTTCTGATGTTTCGGAAGGTAAAAAAAAAAACAATATGATAAAATGAGAAAGGTTACCAACTATGTTTTCTACTGCTCTTTTTCTCTCTTACAGATCCTAATGCCCTGCCAGGCCCTCCAGACCATGCTCTGATTGGTGGAATTGTCGCTGTTGTCGTCTTTGCCACTTTGTGCTTAATTATCGTATTGGGACGGTACCTGGCACGACATAAAGGTAAGATTTTCTTACATTTCTTTAAAATGTAGAAACAGTCGTTGTTTCAAACCTGTAAATAAACAGTATTTTGAATAATTGAAGACAAAAGAAAGTTCTTACTGGTAATGCATACAATCATTTTCACAAGTGGTCTCAGACTTTTGGACTTAATCATTCTCTTGCCATTTGGAAGTTTTCAGCACTTTATTTGTTTCCTTTTTTCTACCAGAGTGCACATAAATAAGTATCATAAAATTTCACTGACATTTATAAAAAACCTTGATATCAAGACCTTGTGTGTGTTTTTTCAGGCACGTATTTGACAAACGAGGCCAAAGGAGCGGATGACGCCCCGGACGCAGACACAGCCATCATCAACGCTGATGGCAACCACGCACACGCAGAAGAAAAGAAAGAGTATTTCATTTAGACTGCAAGTGGCACTGCGCTCCTATCTCTCTCTCTCTCTCCTCTCGTTCCTTCCCTCCTTCCCTACACCGTGTAGGAACTTCTTCAGACAGCAGCGGAAGCTTCTTCTCACCCTTCTATTTCGTTCCGTTTGTTGTTTTTCATTTCAGTTTGGATTTCTTTAGCTTTTTTCGATAACAGCTCACCGCCTACTTTTTACGAGCAACTTATTTGCTGAAGATGTCACCTTTTGTAATCATTAAATAGCTGTAAAACACCCCAAAGTAGAACAAAAAAAGTCTTCGAATATGTCAAAAAAAAAAAAGAAAATAATCTGCAGCCATTTTTCAGTAAGGACTCGCCCTTCATCCTCTCACAGTGCCTAAATATACAGATGTCCGCTGAGTTTCAGTCAATGCCTTCATGTTTGTCAGGCCTCTGATTGGTTGCTTGCTTTTTATCTTCAGCGTTATGATTTTAAAAAATGTTTTGTGCTCTGTAACTTTTTGGTTTTAAATAATTTCTACTTTGATTTTGGTTGTGATTCATGCTGAATCCATTTATTGTGATGTTTCTCCCCAAAAAAAAAAAAAAAACGATGTACAGTAGTAAAAATATACTCAGACTTGAAGTGAGGGAGGTTCCCTTTTTATTCTACAGATTTTTAGGTGTTAATAATGTTATCAGTACGTAGCGACGCTCCATTTTCCAAATTACCATTACATGATGTGAAACCGACAGCTCACACTATGGCTAAAATCAGTATTTTGTACTTGAACTGTAGATATTGATACGTAAATGAATAGCTTCACAGAAGGTCTCAGTGTGTTCCACCAAAAATCACCTTGTATTTTTCAATTAGTCGAAACTGTTAGGTTTACCAACCCTGGTCACCAAATAAACCATAGCAGACTAGTGAATTAGCAACCAGGACAAGAAAGAAAGAAAGAAAGAACAAGCCCAGTTGTGTGTTTGTGTAGTATGATGCTGCATCTTCACTGCTAGGTTCTGCAGCAGTCTGTGTATTCCTGCACTGACACAGAGCGTACTCATAACAACAGATCCACGGATATACCACCCTTTCAACTGTTTACACAACCGTTGTGCCGAACATAAGAAATCTCAACACAGAAAGCGATATAACAGCTATTTCAGTGCACATCACTGGTCAGATATATATACAGCTCATTAAAGATCCCAAAAATACGTTTTATGCAAACCTAAACATTATAACAACGTTGAGTGAACGTTGCCCATGCATATCCCTCATTTTACAGCAGCCGATCCAAAAATAAGCACAAACAACTCGCATCAACTCATGAATCAGACTAATACAGCAAGTCGTGACGTAAAAAGACCTAACTTTCATTATCCAAACTGGAAGTCACAGGTTATGTTAATGTTTGGAAGTGTTTTGGCAATTACGGTATCTTTTTTTTTTGGTTCTTTTGTTGATTTCTATGATGAATAGACAACCTTGCTAAGGCTGTATAATATATCTGCTAAATGTGGTAACTAGTGAAAATTGTTGTTAGATTTTGGGATCCCTAATTCCATCAAGTTTGTATATTAGCTGATCTAAATATTGGTAGGGGGAAAAACTCATACATTTTTTCATCTTATTTGTCAATGAAAGATTCTCGACGACTTCATAACCTTTGCTTTAGCTCAAAGCGTGTATATACTGTACAAGTATCACATTTTGGTAAAACATTTTTTGAAGGAATGTTTGCGTTCGACTCACGATGTAAATGATTTCATTTCGCCTCACTGAAAATCACTCGATGAGTTTGAAGGCATTTGTGACAGCAATGGAATACTTAATGAAGCGGCAACGCTGTGTCTTTGATGAAAGGGAGACTTTAAAATCACATCATTGTTTGTTTCCTGTAAATGATGACGACTGGTGTTCAAACTTGCTTTTGCGGTCCGCCTCCGTTCTCACATATCAAAGCTTATAAAACCCACATATGCCCAAGCTTTAAATTTCAGTCATATTGCGTCACATAGCACTTCCATATACAAGTACGTATGTTACTCAAATGTAATTGTCTCGTCACATGTATCACTAATATGTGTGAATATATTAATGGCTTGGAATATGGTATCCTTTGACAGAGTCACTGGGCTGTGTGTTATCAGTCAGAATGCATAGTGCTTAAGGCCGAACCATTTATCAGTGCACAAGCCTTATGAAATGAAACATAACCACTGACATGCTATTCAAGCCACAACTACCTTTAATTTATTTCTCTTTTCCCTCTAGTTCCTCTCTCTTCATGTGGATTGGCTAAAAGCCATCTGTCTGGCATAATAACTGCTAACAATGTTTGGTACTTGTCTGTCTGATGGCCTAACGCTGCCTTTGTGGTCAGTAAATCACATGCTATTATCAAGAAAATATATCAGATTTTGACCAGTTAAAGGACATACGCATCATTTCTAAGAACAAATAAATCAGCTTCTTTTATCACCATAATTGCCTTTGTGTTTGTAGTGGGAGCTTCATGCTTTACTTCAGCGATGACTGGTCACACAGTCCTTGGTTGTTTCTTTTCCTTCGAACTCGCCTTTATGAATTGCATGTTATATTGTCTCCTCATGTAGTAACGTTTTTAACGCACCAACACATTTCCAGTTTGATGTTTTAGTTCAGCTAGTGATTGCAGTGGAATTTATAAAAGGGTCATAGCCCATTTGAATCCCTGGTATATTTACTATAGCTGTTTTGGAAAGATTGTGATCGTACAAACATGCTAACAGCAAGCTATACTGAATCAGTTGCATATGTGTTAATTTGAATTGGTCACTTATGAGATTCAATAAGAGTAATGATGCTCCCTGTGTAGACAGCACACTAGGTTTTGGAACAGAGCTCAGATTTTGTCAGATTTACAATTACAATTCATTTTAGACAAAACATCTTAAATCTTGTGAATACAGACATGATTTGGAAATAACAAAGATCCATATTTTTAAATAAAATGCACTTCGGTTATTTCTCCTCCTGACAGGATTAAAAAATATTGACTACACCAATTAACAAGCATTGTTCTTGGAAGAATAATGAAAGCCTCCCTAAGTTGCACCATTTATGACAGTGAAGTGTGAAAAAGTAAAATGCATTCACTTTCATTTACTAAAAAGGTTCTGAATATTTCATGCACTGAAATAAAAGTGTTCGTATATTAAAAACATCTAGCAATGTCTTTTTACCCAACTGTCCAGAACAGAAAAAAATTTAATTAATGTTATTTTAAGCTTTTTTTGCATCTCAGGTATGACGTGTTTTTTCGTTCTACTTTCACACATATAGGTACCTCATACCAATTTATTTCTATTTGCTCAATCATGCTGCGTTTTCTAAAAAATCATCATAATCACTCTAATATCTCAGTGTTTATTTAATGCTCATGCCAGTGTGTGTATATATGCTTGTTTCCAATTCTTATCACACAAGCTGTATATTGTTTAAACCCATCCGCATAATAAAGCAAAGCTGTCCAGTTGCTGTAACGATCCGTGGCGAAATTTAGACCAGAAAAAGATGAACTCTAATTTAGCTTGTAAATGTGTTACAAGAGGGCAGTTGTCATAGTAAGGACACGCTACAAGTAGGTCAAGATCAAATAGTTTGAAGGAAACGCTGTTTTCACAGTTTTCGCATGACCTTGCTAGAATTAGCTGCACTGACGACGATACAAAACACACAGTTCCAGAAACGTCTGTAGTCCAAATGTAAAAGATACACAGACAAATGCTACTTAAATTCCACCATGTTCCTCTCACATTGCAAAACTCTTCTGCGTGCCAGTGAAGCAGATGTAGTGGGTAGCATACTGTGCACTGGTAGATCGAGTACCTGGTTTTTAAGCGAAACGGCCTCCCTAGCTCTCGAAACGATAGTGGCTTCAGAACACGAAGGGTTTGTGCTTCTTGTAGCAAGCTGAAATGAAAACGCCTCATTTGGTTTCTTTTCTTTTTTTTATGTGTTCCTTGGTGTATTCATTTGGTTCGAAATTAAATTTTAAGCCTAATTCACATGTATGGAATGAAATTGTTAAATAAATAAATGCCAAAATTTCCTGCCTGTTTCTCTTATTGTTTACACACAATGCACAATTCCTCTGGATTTTCTCCATTTGTTTTCTACTGTCTGTCCATATACAGCAATATCTGTACAACCACAGCAAGATCAACCATCCAGAACAAGCATCCATTTAGAACAACCTAACCATTACCCGCTTGACAACACCCTAGTAACAAACCACCACAAACAACTGCCTGGCACCACCCTGGAAAACACCACCAACAACTTAGCAACACCCAAGCAATTAAGACTTCACAAAAAAAAGCTGCCTGTCAGTATCCTAGCAACAGCATATAACACCTTAGCAACAAGCAATGACATGCTTAGCAACACCCTAGTTATAAGCCTACACACACAGCTACTTATCAGCACCACAGCAACCACCTACTGTAGAACACCTTAGCAACAACCAATTACATGCTTAAAAACACACGACAAATCAGCCTCCACACACAACTGCATATCAGCAACAACAACCTAAAACACCTTAGCAACACCCTAGTAATAAACCACCACACATAACTGCCAATCAGCACATTAGCTACAAACAATGACATGCTTAGCAACACACTTGTAATAAGCCACCACACACACAATTCCCTATCAGCACACAGGCAACCACCTAGAACATCTTAGCAAAAAGAAATGACATGCACAGCAACACCATAGCAACATGCCACCACACATAACTATGAATCAGCACCCTAGCAACCACCTATAACACTTTAACAACAACCAATTACCTGCCTAACAATAAGCTACAGTACCATACAGAACTGCATATCAACCTACCAACCACCTAGAACAGCAAGAAATGACCTAGTTAGCAACAAGCAATTACTGCTTAGCAACACCCTAGCAACAAACCACCACACAGAACTGCATATCAGCATCCTAGCAACCACTTAGAACACCTTAGCAACAAGCAAGGTGCTGCCTAGGAACACCCTAACAACATCCCACCATAACTACCTGCCTAGCAACAAGCCACCACACAGAACAGCTTATTAGCACCCTAGAAACTACTTAGAACAACTTAGCAACAAACGACTATAGCAAGAACTACCTAGAGACAAACAAGAAACAAAACTAGCAACCATTGAGAAGACTATAACAAGTCGTCGCTTACACCTGCATAGCAACACCATGATCAGAACACCATCCAGAACGGACAAAGTTTTCTAGACAAATTTTAGAAAATTTATTTTCTAGCTACTCTTTGCTTTTAAACTTTACACATGTTGTTTTTGCAGACTCACAGCACAGGTTTATCCGAGCTACAGAATGTTCTGCATAGACTGTATAGACATGGCTGCTAGCATGGAGACAGATACAGACTCTGAGAGATGAAGACAGCAGCAGACACCCGAGGGGAAGCAAGACAGCAGCCCTCAGGGCAGGAAACTGCCATCACTGTGAAATCACCACAGTCCCCACTCCCACACACACACACTCACACAGGTCAACAACAACCACAAAAACATGGTCTGGGTCTGTTATGACTCTGCAAATTAACACTGGACAGAACAACCAATATAAAAATATATTTAGCTGAGTTAAACATTGTAATGTTTTTTTATCTGCTTCTTTTGTTTGCTTGAATTAGAGCAGGTCTGACAGTTTACATTTTTCAATCCAGAACAACTTCACAAAATGTGTCATTTGTTGTATAAATTATGAAAAAGAAAGGTGGAAAAAATAAAGTGTTATATTAACACTAACAAT
>JAUMHG010000002.1:864464-891632 GCA_032359395.1 Enteromius anoplus | reverse complement strand
AGCATGTCAAGCCGATTGCTGATTGGCTCTTTCCTTTTGGTAGGTATTGATTGGCTCCTTTGCCGCATCTGTTCGAAGCTTTAGGATTTGCGTTAGGACCTGTTCGGATAGTTTGGAGGTGTAGGCACTTTGTTCAGACTTTTGTTTAGACATTGTACTGAAGTATTTCGACCTCGTCAGGAACTATTCAAATGTTGTTAGGAAGTGTGAAACCGACTGATCGCTGGAAGTTACGGCACCTCGCCTGAGAACGTGCAACGTTTTCTAGAAAGCCTCAAATGAATTTAAACAAAGAACTATCAAATAAGTTTACTAGATTTATTATTGTATGTATCGTAAATACCAGTATACACCATAACAAATTGAGACAGAATTTAACTCTCGTTTGAATGATAATAACATATTGCGTAATGCATATAGCTTTCTTTACCAACACGGAAAAAATTAGGATCAGACAGATTCGTCTAGAGGTTGCAATCTCTAAACGAATACAGTGAATAATCACGTATTCATAGAATCTAGTCATCATGTTCTGAAACCTTATTTCTAAGGTAACAGGTAAGGAGTTACCTCACTGATACTTACACAGTGCTCTCGAAAATGTTTTGTGAACCATGCTTGCATTTTCAATCATGGTTATGTTTCCAACTTGTTCAAAATAAATCAAAGTACACATCACGTATGTAGTCATACATTTGATAAAATTATACAAGAGAATCGTTATGACGTTTATCTTTTAAAGGTAAAGTATAGATTTTAAATTTAGTTTCTTTTAGACCTCATACTCACGTGCTGACGTTTTCGGCGATCCCATTGGTGGATGTTGAAACCGAGGGCCTTTCCCGCTATTTATTCGTTAAACCGTAAAATCAACACATATAGAGGTTCCATTTCAGTTTTTCGTAAAATATATTTCATGAAAAATACCTAAAATATGTGTTTATGTATTTAGAAAACCACTATTATGAGTCAGGAGGAGGGGCTAAGTGTTCTCCCATAGACGAAGGCTTACTCGCATAAAGTCTAAACAAAACATTTAACGTTACATCGAATTGCTGTTAGGAATTCACGTTCAACTCCATTTCGACTAAATTAAATTACGGTCCTAGAAATGGTAATACAAAATATCATATTCCAACCGATCAGTAAATCTCTTTTGAAATTAGTGTTTGACACAGTTATGTTCCATTACATAAATATATATATACAAAACATATTCTCGAGGTTTAAACATCGTCACTTGAATGCATGGTTTTATATGTCGCATTCATTATGTAAAGTTTTCCTTGTTGGCAGAGACAGGCCTAACTTATTTGATAAAATCTATATGAATACTACATGCATATAGCGACATCTAGTGGTTGAAGTAATATGTCTTAACCTCTAAAAAAATATTTTTCTAAATATATATATATATATTTAGAACGGTTTAACTTTCATGTCATGAAGTCATGTCGCAATCATAAAAGATGTGATAAATAAAACTTCAGTAGCTTAGTAAAAAAAGCGACCTTTATAGATTATAAATATATTAACATAAATATTACATGATTATTAATCTAAATAACAAACATTTCAAAACTAATACGAGTAGCCAGGATACGAATCGTATGTTTTTTTAATTCACAGGACGATTAACGGTAGCGTGGCCGAGCGGTCTAAGGCGCTGGATTAAGGCTCCAGTCTCTTCGGGGGCGTGGGTTCGAATCCCACCGCTGCCAAATACTTTTTTCCCTGTTGAATTGTCAACTTTAAGTGTCATTTGTTACAGAAGATACCGCGTAAGACAACATGAGTAGACACGCGTTATTTACTTATTTTAGTGCTAAATTATGAAATTGTATTGCACGCGTGCTATCAGGATGCATTGCAAATAAAACTGCACAAGAAATGTAAACTGACTCTTATTTCCCATTAGGATAACTAACAAGTGAGCATACGCAGCCTGGGAAGCCCATACATGCTTTCATAGACCGCCATTTTGTTTGTTTCCGCAATCCTTACTTATAAATAAATCAACCACAAGGCATGTTGTGCAAATACAATCCGTGAACCCCCATCCCACGTACTCTTACATACACTGCTGAAACTGTTCCACACGGTTAGCCTAAATGTGCCCTTTCCCGTCTTGTCAAACTGTCAACAAGCAACGCATCCTCCATCTCCTGTCTCTCATGGTCACTGCTTCCAACCTGCAGCTTCCCGGATGACGAGTGACGTCAACGAGCCATCTTTGTTCGCTTAATCCGAGCATCTATTTTTTATGTGTACATAGTGACAGAGGAGAGTAGCGGTAGAGCGCCCTTATTATAAAGGGAATAATAGCGAGGCGCGGCACACCGCTGGAAAGAAGTAAATACAAACCTTTAAGGAATACCGCTTTACTGGAATAACCTGGAGAGTGCATTATTTATCCCGGAGACGGGGAGAAACGCCTGAAGCAGCGCGTTCATCCACACACTTCTTGTAGACGCACACGAAACCGGTTCAAAATGTGAGTACTGTTCAATTTAAACTCATTTTCGTCATCTAGTTTTGATTATTACGATGCTACTTCCACTTGTTAATAGAACGTGGTTTATAAATAATAACATTTACGCACAAAATAACCACATTCTATATTACCGTAGGTTTATATTTGTGTGTATACACTTATTATTTCACACCTATTGCGTATTTCACGCGGAACTCTGATGAGCGCGCGTGCAATATAACGTTAAAAATCTATAAATAGGCTCCTAATGGCCAATGTTTGTTTTATTTCAGTTGCTACCGCTGACTTACTAAATTTGCCCTTTATACAGTGAATTGCTGTCCAGGAACTAGTTTATTTATAATATAGACGTTTTGGGCTTTATTCTCGTGTTTGGTATGAGCAACAGCTACAGAATCACGCCTAGACACCGGATTGGACTGGTTTGGCTGGAATTGGTCGCGCTACTAGAATGAAAATAATTTATGAACTGACATTAACATTATGAACTGACATTAACTGACACATTGTGTAATGTATTTGTCCAGCCAAATCCCCGTCCTTTTGATCATTTCGATGTCATTATAAAAGCTCTCTGGGATTTGTCTCAAATAGCCCAAATAGCTGTCTTTCAAACATGGCCCGATATCAATTGGAACAAATGACATATAAAATGGAAAAATATACCTCACATGGAATAAAAAAGACGTAAAGAAAAGGGAAAAAAATCCCATACGCAGGGCTGTAAACCAGAGGCGTGATATTCCACGCGAGTCGTGGGGGTTGGTAAACGAATATGCTCGCGCTCAGGCAAAGGGGGCGATGCGATGTTCCATTTTCGAATTATATTATTCCCATTCAACATGTTTCTATGGAACCAAGCCTTGATATTCATTGATATTTGGTTAGACCGATGCCTAATGGCTGGCACAAAGGGCGCAGGTGTTCCTCTCTGCAGGAAAGATGGCCGTGTATACTAGTATTTTCTAGACGCGCTCGTTTAACTGGTTTAAATAATCGAGGCTGTAAATGGCGCGCATCTTCAATAATATGTCTATATTACCTCTCCTACCTTTTTTATATTCGCTAGGCCTGGAGTGTGATTTGTTAACATGACAATCCTGTTGTTTTAAGACACAAGCTTAGATAGAAACCGATTTGTATCAAATAGTAACAAATGTAAACATCTGGTGCAGTTATTTAATAAAATGTACGTTGACGGTGACGCAACAATGACAGAGACTCACACATGCTTAATGAAGGCCTTGTGTGGGGGTGGGGACGTTGTCCCTATCATTCATATGACCCTGCCTTTACCAGTCGAGTGTAAGGAACAATCCAGGAAGAATTTATTTAACCTCATATTACAGTAAAATGCAGAAAACGTACATTGTTTTTTTTTTCTCTTTCATTTGGAATTTGTCTGTTGGCCTCAGAAAATTAGCCTTGCATAACAGTCCATAAGAGTACAGCACAAATGTTTGGTGTGTCGTTTAATCAAAATCAATTTGATGGAATCACACACATTAAGCTTTAAATGAGATATTTAGCATCAGTGCACCCATTATTCTTGATGAAAATAAAACTACTAAGATATTGGCTACACCCGAATTTTGAAATCAGTTCGATTTGAATTTAATCTGTTTGATCTTACAGTAAAGCCTGTTTTAGATAGATAGATTGATAGATAGTAAAAATCTTGATTTGCAAGTATGTTTCTTTTATGTTCTGATTAAAGGAACTATTAAAATGATACACATCACTTAAAGCGTCATGTCAGTGAAGGTGAGAGGAGCCAAGACTTAATGTCTAAATATAGACTGTTGTAAAAGACAAGGAGTGGAAGTAAATGAGAACGAAAAAAGCCTGGTAAATAATAATAAAAATATTGTAATCTTTATTCCCAGCTCGTTTACTCCATTTATATATATATATATAGAAAGATCCCAGTAGGGAAAAGTCTTTCCTTTCTTACTAAACAGGGATTATTTCCAGGGATCCTTCAGAGGTGACCTTTATACAGAATTTTGTCTTCCTCTGGTGGCTGAGATTGGCAATGAGACTTTTTCAAAATCCCTGTTTACTTATTATTTCTGTTAGTTTAATTAAAATATATTTAATTTGGTTTCACAACAGTATTTAGAAAGGATAAAATAACAAGCGAGCAGGCGAACAGCTACAGTACATTTAACTAAATAATGTTATTTATTTTCACGCGACGAGTTCTAAGCATCAGATACAGCAGTAACAACATGTGATTGTGCGTAATCTTGCTGCTATGATGATTGTAACCAATCAAATAGGTTTTTATTCTTACTTATTTACTCATTGTACTAATAATGCACCTCAGTAATACTGAAGTTGTATGTTGGTTTGCAGGTCTGGCCCAGCCCCCGCAGGTGCCCCCGCCCCAGAAGGAGGTAACCAGCCCCCTAACCTCACCAGCAACCGTCGCTTACAGCAGACACAGGCTCAGGTGGATGAGGTGAGCGAACCCCATCTCTTTGTCTTCTTTCATCTATAAGTGCATTGTCAGAACACACGTTTATGACACAGTTTACTAAGAGTCACCATCTTCGTATTTTAGGTGGTGGACATTATGCGTGTGAACGTTGACAAGGTTCTGGAGAGGGACCAGAAGCTGTCAGAACTGGATGATCGGGCTGATGCCCTGCAGGCTGGAGCCTCACAATTCGAGACCAGTGCCGCCAAGCTCAAGAATAAATACTGGTGGAAGAATGCCAAGGTAAACACCATAAAAAGTGCCTCGAGTCAAGCTGAAAAAGGCAATGGATTTTCATAACAACACATTTAAATCAAGCAAACAGCTAACAGTGAATCTCAAATCAGTATACCTCTTTGTAATTAAAGTCCTTTATAATTCTAACACCTTAAGCTGTCAAGTACACAGTATTATTTGTATTCACTGCTTAAAAAAAAATTATTCGAAATAATATAAAAACAGTACCTTAAAACATAAAAGTAGTTTATAATAACACATTTTTGGATCACATGTTTGGGTCTTCATAGTCTACTTTTTACAGCTTTTCAACGTATTCTCTCTCTTTTTGCCTCTTTTCTTTAGATGATGATTATCCTGGGGGTGATATGCGTGATTGTCCTCATTATAATCATTGGTAAGTATGAATGTATAAAAGTTTGTAAAAGGAAATTCCGTTTTTAAATTGGTAACTGCCACTGGCAAGATCAAATCTGGCTGTCTATCTAGTAGTAAGGCATGTTTTAATATTCAGCGCTGCATGACTAGAGAAAACAGAAAGAGGGCTGTGTGCTAAAAAGGTAGGGAGCTTTAACACCCATGCTTCACTGGGCTCAATCTGACTGTCTCTAGGTGGGACATCAAAATTTATAAATAAAATCTGTAGTTTTAACAAAAGCATTGGAACTGTCAAAATAATTAGCATTTTGTGCCATGCAGCAGACTTCAGCTGAGCAGTAAGCCTAACATGAAGACATTAAATGCATTGTAACAATACAAAGCTGTTTGAAAATCGCCAAACTTGTCCTTTGAGCACTCTTTACAGTCAACTACAGTGTTTGATTTCATAAACGGGTACAACCAATTAAAACCACATTTCCACCATCTTCAATATTCCAACACAGTCTCATGACCAATTCATACATATTTTACCAGGTGGCTAATTCGTATTCATCCTCACTCGTACAATTTTGTACAATTTGTCTAAACCCCAGTGACGGGTAGGTTTAGGGGCGGGGTTAGGTGTAGGTCATTTGTACAAATTAATACGAACTGGCAACTCGTAAAATACCTACGATTTAGAAAAAATCGCATGAATTTGTGCGAGTGAGATCATACGAATTTGTATGAATTAGTCACCTTGTAAAATATGTACGAATTGCAGTGTTAATCATTTTGTCCCCTAGTGGCAGTCATATGAAATTTTAAAACTATCACAGATTTTATTGACCATCATAAAATGAATGAATAATAAATGCAAATATATCCAGACAAACAAATTACAGCAAATATACTTGAAGTAAAAGTAGGTTTTCTGGGGCCAATCAATGTAAATAGTTTAATTATAAGTTGACTTAAACAATTTCACTACTATTGTGTTCCTGATAGATCGAGTTCTACAATAAGTATTGCAACTATAGGTAATTTCACATCAGAAGCAATATTAATTAATTGATCTAAAAGTACTTATACATATTTTCCAGTCCATAACTTTTCAACACAAATTTCCTATTGCTTTATGATGATTTAAAGATCAGACAGATTCGTTTAGAGGTTGCAATCTCTAAATGAATTCAGTGAATAATCACGTTATCATAGAATCTAGTCATCATGTCCTGTAACCTTATTTCTAAGGTAACAGGTAAGGAGCTACCTCACTGATACTTACATAGAGCTCTCGAAAAGCTTTTGTGAACCATGCTTGCATTTTCAGTCATGGTTACGTTTCCAACTTGTTCAAAATAAATCAAAGTACACATGTATGTAGTCATACGTTTGATAAATAACACAAGAGAATCATTATGACGTTTTTCTTTTAAAGGTAAAGTATAGATTTTAAAATTTTAGTTTCTTTTAGACCTCGTATTGATGTGCTGGCGTTTTCGGCGATCCCATTGGTGGATTGTGAAACCGATGGGCTTTTCCGCTATTTATTCGTTAAACTGTAAAATCAACACATATAGAGGTTCCATTTCAGTTTTTCATCAAATACATTTCATGAAAAAGACCTAAAATACGTGTTTCTGTATTTAGAAAACCACTAATATGAGTCAGGTGGAGGGACTTAGTGTTCTCCCATAGAAAAATCGGCATTCACATATGATTAAACTCCACGCCTCTCCCAAACTATTCTGCATTAGAACTAAATGACCAGTCTGTCCTTTGTCTTAGATAGTAAAAAAATGGTTTAAGTAGAAAAGATTGTATTTCGCATCACATACTATTTCTCAAATGTTGACGATAAATCTGATGTGTTTCTCTTCACAGTGTACTTCAGCACCTAAAGCGCAAACGTTCCTACCCCACTCTGAGCTCATGAACGCCCCAATTCCAAGCCACAGAAAAATCCCTCCCAAAAAAAGATGAGAAAAACGACTTCTCACAACACTCGGTTTATTTGCCCTCGAAGAGTCTAAATCCGCCCCTACCCGAGCCCCCTTGCCCCCTGCCTCCACTGCCTCACAGCTGGGCCCCTGTCACTCCTCGTCCGTCCTGTCCGTGAGTGTGTGGCCATGTCTCCTCTGTAAATACCTCCGGCTTTTCTGAAATACTGTTCATACTCCAAACTCCTGATTACTTGTGACAACCGATAAAAAAGAAATCACAACTCCTAGAATACGATAAGATTATACAGTATATATATTCCAAATGTTCTTTGTAGAGTTTTATTCTGATATAATGGTTTTTGTAGTTTGTGTGTGAGTGTGCATTTGTATATTTTTTTAAGTTTTGTAAGACTTATTTTGCTTCAGGTTTAAACTTCTGCCTCTTAATATGGGTGTTTGTATCTTGCACGCTCTATTTCATTCTATCTTGCTCACTGAGTATTGGTGTATTTTTGCACAAGCGATAGACTCCCTTAACTGAGGTACTCGATCAATATCCCCAATCTGTTCTTTGTTCACATGCACTCTATCTCAGACCTACACATTGCCCCCTCAACCCCCTTTCTTTCTTTCTTTCTTTCTCACCAACAGTACTTACTCTTTTAGTGAACAGACTGGACCAATGACTGTAGATGTTTGTCTTAATTTAATGCTTTTAGTGTCTTATCTCTTAAACATTCCTTAATAGCAGTGTAGAATTATGCTGTCTATCAAATAAAAGTAAGTGTATTTATCTTAAAGAATTCCAAAATAGGTCTTAAACAACCTCAAGTACTTCTAACGCAGTCAAACGACCCAGCAGACACAAGACGTCAATATAACGTGAGGTATAGATCACGTTTTGGCTAAGAATTGAATTCTGGTTGACGTCAACATTCGATGGCAATTAGACGTTGACTTAACATTGGATTTTGGTTACACAACCAAAAAACAACAAATATTAACATATTATTCGTCGAATTTTGGTCGCCCAATGTTGCAACCAAAACTTGAAATATCGATGTCTTATGATGTTGTGTGCCTGCTGGGTAGGTTTTGACTGGGATGGCGAAGTAATGAATCAATTGCATGGTAAAGGCGAAAAGATTTGAAAGTGTTAGTGCTATTTGAACTGCAAATCAGTTCAACCCTGATTCATTCTGCTGGTAAAGATTTTGAAGCCCAGAGAGATTCAAGGCCGGAAAGGGGAAATAGTATCATGCACAAAAAGCTTGTTTTCGATGGCGCTTTTTAACTGGTTGGACTGCAGGTGCGAATGGGAGAGAACCATGCGCTGTGCGTTACTTTCCCCGCAGCAGAACTACTGCCAAACGATACACAAGTTCATCCGTCTGAAAGCACACAGGTTGATCTTAACTATACTTCAACGTGAGGTAGTTTCGACAGCTGTGGTTCTCTCTCTTAAATCTAGTTACTGCCTTTAATTTAGTCTCTCTTTTCATTTTAGCTATAGGTTCCGTGCTATTTTCGTGTGCGAAGCAGTCAGGAAAGGGAGCACGTCGTTTCAGGACTTGACGCTGCTGCCATGTGCACAGCGAGCACCTTTGTGTCCCTCGCTATTATCCACCTCTCTGTGTGCCTGTTTGTTGAGTTCAGCTGTAGTTTACACACTGCCAAGCACCTGAGGGGACTTTTTTTTTCTTTTGTTTTTTTTCCACTGCGCTCTTCCTGGTTTGCTCTTGTGCATATAAATGCCTCCATCAGCATCCCCCTTCAGTCTCATCCGCCCAATCTGTCGACAAAAAGCGAGCCAGGCGTGAAGTGTGCGTCTGCACGTGAACACCCCCCTCCCCTCCTCCCCTTCACGTTTCCAACTTAGCGCCATTAGTGTTTCTTCTCTCACACATGATTCGGTTTCTAGCCGCCTGTCGTAGTGTGTGTGTGTGTGTGAAGTATTTCGGCTTCATCCTCCCAGATTAGGCTGCTTAGACAGATGCAGGTAAAGAAAGGCTGTTGCCATGGCAACCTGCTCGCATACACGGGGGGGAGGGCATAGATTAGCTGATTGATTGTGACAGGGGGCGGGGCTGTTAATGGGGTGGGGCTAGAGAAATGGAGTGTTTTTGGATTTCATATTAAGCTTAATGTTTGGAGCAGAATGAACTGTAATATTTTAAACTCTTAATCGTTTTCATTTCATTCATTTTTTCTTCTTTAAAAGGAGATAGCCTTAGTTCATTTCATTTTTTTTTTTACATCCCTGCATGCTCATTCACTCCTTTGTCCCACTCACGTTGAGCTATTTTAATAAAAAATGACCAAAGACCATATTATATCTTGCTTATACTGCCAACTGCCATCAAAAGCAGGTTAAGGGACAACATTTCCCCAAATCTCTGGTTTTTAAAAGCTCTCATCCAGCAAAATGAAGCAAGAAATCGCCCATCTCTCTTCAGGTCTATGTTTATTTTACTTGAATATTTAGTGGAGGTGATGGCTAACAGGAATTTGAAACCACAATCTGATGGACGTATCCCCAGGCCTGATATCTAAACAGTAATAGCACAACTCCTTTAGGTCTGTATCTGTAATGCTGAATATAAAATATGGAACTATTTCTTTGTAGCCGTTTAAAGAAGAAAAAAGACAAAAAAATCGGTATTGTTTTGTGTCGTAGTGTGGGCTTCATCTGGGGGAAGGGGGTTCTTTTTTTTCAGATTTAAGGCATAAACAATCTGGAATTAGAATAAGATGTAAAATGGATCAACTATTTATTATATTAGGCAAATATAAGAATTTTCTCCCAGGGGTTGTCAACAATTTAAAGGGGTCTATAACTAACTATTAAACAACATGCATTGGGGTAGGACTCAAACGTGACAAATTAATCAAAGCATTCAAGATGCTTCACAAATTGCAAGGATTCTAATAGCGGACTACTACAAATAATGTATGTGCTTTTCTGTTTTTCTTTGCGTGAGTGTTTGAAGACATTTCTTTTGTCTTCGTACTTACTGTATGTTTTGTTCAAAACCGCGTGGGTTAAGAGGGACGGTGGGAGTAGTTTTGTCACACCAGCCTGTTAAAGATGCTGCGTCTTCTTTATTGGGAGGGAACCAATGAAGACGCAGAACTTTATGGGCTCAGGGCCACAGTGAATTGTCCATTGCTCACGTCATACAGTTGTTAAGTCTTCAGTTGTTTACTTTATTTTAAGCAGAAATTAGTTAAGGCTTCACAGTGGTGCTCTGTGGCACAGCTTTATTGTGCTTAGTTATGAGAGGGTGATTTTTTTTTTTTAATATATATAAATATAATTTAAGTTCAAATATAAGAACGGTGACCTAAGATTTCAAAGTAATACTGGAAAATGTACCCTGCCTTATTAAAGGTTAGCGTGTCAAAAGTTTTTTCAGAACGCTTGTTCAGACAGCTATTCATTCAGAGATGTTTTGAATGATATGTTATGGTGTTTTACAACAGTTTGATTCGTTGTTGAAGGTTTTGAGACTGAATAAAGTGTGTAAACAAGCAGAATTTAAGGAGCTGATACCATAGAGCTTCATGGAGGTCTAGAAATGCATCGAACCAAGAGCCAAGTTGCTGTATTAATAACAATTTGTGTTTCATTTGTGTATTTATTTTTATTTATGGAGGTTCGTTTGGGGAGGAAAGCTGGAGGATTAGCATTACCCCTGTTCATCTGGCCTTTTTGGAGGGACTAGGCTGGAGGATCATGGGTAATGCGGTCTCCACAGTTTTATTTTATGTTGTTATTTTATTTTATTTTTTTAATTTATTTGTGTCATAAGTTATAGTGGACTATATGTTAAACAGAACGAAGTACATTGTAACAGGGAACCTTTTGGCAACCAGACATACATGAAATCAATTGTAGAGTAAATCTGTCAATGTCTATTATATGGATGACCATCTTGGGAAAATATATATATATATATATAAATATACATATATATATTGCAAAAAAATGACAGTTATGATGACCTGTGTTTATTGTTCCGAGTTAGAAATTAAAATGTGTGTGTGTTTGAAAACAATGACAACATAAAAAATAAATATAAAATAAAAATGTGTCTTTGTGGATTTCTTTCCATAAACTGTTTCATATAAAATATCAATTTATTTCTTAATTTTATGTATAAGTCTTTTTTTAGTAATTTCCTATAAAACAAGGCTGGCTCCAGCATTAGGAAAAGATTTTTACATGGAATGAATCCTAAGGTAAAATGCTTTTACTATAAACTTTTTTTTTTTTTTTTTGTAAATCATTTTCAGTAATTCAATATTTTCATTATTTAAAGTAACCTTTCGCTACTGCATCACTATTGCATTAATCAGTTACCACTGAGTGTAATACCACGGTTACCCTAAACCTGTTCTATTCTAGAATTACATGAAGTTACATGTATATGGATTCACAACAGAATTACTGTATGATAATACTTTTTGACTTTTTAGTCAATATTGAGCATAAACTTGAACAATATTTCCAGTAATTTTGTATGCCTTGGCAAATCATCATTACAATATAAAAAGTAATAAGACAAAAATATGGCAAGACATATATATAATGTAACATACTACGTATTAAATTACGTAAAAAGTCGAAACTGACATAGGCAAAATTTTTTTTGGATAAAAATCATAATGCCGACGAAATATGAAAACAAAAAAAACTAGGTTAAAATTACGAGACAAAGATTAATGTCTGAAAGTCAAACGCACGGGTTATTATGCATTTTTATAATATACTCGACTTTTTAATGCCATATTCAGCTTTTATTTGTTTTTAATTGGGACATCTACTGGTGCAAACCTGCAGAAAGGGATATGTAGGAAGTCATCTGTTTATTATCATAAAATACCATCTTCAGGGTGATTAAAAACGTTATCACTCAGTCAAGGACAGGATTTATGGCCACTGACTATTATCTGGTGCCATGTTATTACCACCTGATGCCACATTTATGAAAGTATGGCACCGCCCTACATTTTTGAAAGGAATGTCAAGGCTTTTAAATCAGCCTAAACACTGGTACAATTAAAAATGAATAGTTAAAACAATATCTTACTTTTTAAAATAATATTAGCATCCTGCCTTGTAGCCTACGGTGGCCGTGTGTTCAAAGCACTCAAAAGATAAACACACATCGTCCACAAATGTGTCCAGCTGTGATCTACTTACACACCGTGTATTAGAGCAGCAAACGAAGGGAAGTAAAGTCATGAGACTTTTAGATTTTACACAGTAATAGCTGGCATGGCCCTCACACGCCCTCATGTGTCTATTGCAGGTGGACGGACACGCTTTGTGCGCAACAACACAAGAACACGTGGAACGGAGCGACTCCCACCGAGCACGCTAAACGTGTACCCACCAAAAAAGACGCGCAGGTACAAACGGTAGCGTTTTAACGGTGCAAACATACTTATTCCAAGAATTACAGCCTTACTTGTATGACTTTCACTTAATAAAAGGTGTGTTAGTCTCATATGGCATAAGAAAAAATACATTAAGCGTCTCTATAGGAGGTAATACGGTTTGGAAAAGGGCAAACTAGGTCTCCCTGTTCTCTCACGTCCGCACAGTTTAGATGCAGGCTTTGCAACAACGTGACAGAGGAGCGCCTAAGCAGTCATAGCCCTGCCCACGTGTCCAATAGCAGCGCGAGTCTTGCGTTGGTGGGCGCGGTTTACACGTAGTAGGCGGAGTGATGGCAGGTTGGGAGCCAATGAGAGACGGTTTTCGGGAGTTGCTGAATACACGTGAAATATGTTCCCAAAGCAAGAATGGTGATGGTGTCCGTACACGGGTTAGTGTCAGACAAGCCCCGAGTTTCAGTACCGAACTACAGTATTGCACATGCGTCTATCCGTTCGCAAGCTCGGAAAAGCAAGCTAAACTTCACTTCGGAGCAGCTGATAGACTTTTATAAGGTAAGAAAAACTGCATTTTGCCCTAATTGTTGGATCAGTGCTATCATAGTCTTCGTAGGTATGAAAGACATTTGAGTCTGTAGTTGTCAAAGAAAAACGCGTTAAATTTTGAAACATGTAGCTTTTAGTCTATATTTGTTAGTGTATTAGTCTACATTTCCTGATGGCGCCACGAATCATTGATCAATGGTAAAAAATATTATATCCATATTTAATACAGGGGGTGTGCTGTTGGGATGATTTTTGTGTACAAGGCAGTTTGCTTGGTCCGTTGACTGTATTATATTCCAGTATGTTTTTAACAACAACTTGATTGTTTCAAGCATGTAATGTGCATGGCTGTATGAAAACACGTCTTATTGTCAATGTTTTCATGACGTCAGTAATTCCACAGGTCCACAGATAGAGGGCTCGCATTCATCTCAAACCTGTTCTATGATTATACTGTTTAGTACAGTCAGATAATAGGTAAAGGGCTCCAAACTGATGATTATGGTAACAAAATAGTAATTAACATATTTATAACTTTAATATTTTTTTTTAATTAATTAATTATTAGTGATATTCTATAAAGCATACTACTTCATTCAAGATGCATTGATGTGGTATATGTATTAAATCCGAAACTTGTCAGGCTAAGAAACACAGATAAAAAACAAAAAAACAAAAAATACAATACATCAGGAGGGGAAACCCTACCAAATATTTCAGTTTCAAGTTCAGATCTACTTAGTGTTACTCATAAAAGCATTTACAAACTTAAGTCGTTATCTTATATATACATCTATAACTACTGTAGGGTAAAAAAAGAAAGATAACGTTCATATATATTTTTGGGAAATGCAGCCTTGGACCACAAGTCTAGTCTTAAACTGCGGTTGAGTAATTTTGTAAAGCTTAAAAAAACTTTTAAAAAGCAGCCAACTAACACAATGAAACTATAATAACAAAATAATATAATAACAAAAATTTCAATTTTCAATTTTTTAAATATTTTTATAGTAGGAGTTGTACTAAATATCTTCATGAAACATGATCTTTACCTAATATCCTGTTGATCTTTGGCATAAAAGAAAAATAGAAAATTTTGACAACTATATGCTACTTCTAAATGGTTTTGTGGTCCAGGGTCATGTGCACACACACACACACACACACACAATTTCTTCATATTTACGTACATACTGTTAGCTCAGGTCTCCAGATAATATTTAGTTAAATTTATTAAAAAGTATCATTTTATTTAAAAATTTTAGTTGCATATGTCTTAATGTTCAAACATCATCTAACCAGCAAAAAATTCAACATGTACTGTTATATAACATCCCATAAACCTTGGGCTTCCATAAACTTTTCCCATATCTCTTATTCATTCAGACAAAACAGTTAATAAATGCATGACATTGAACAACAATGAAAATGCATAAGCAAGGAAAAATAAATAAGAAATATAAAATATAGAAACATAATAAATGAGTGAACAAACAATACAAATACTTAAATCATATAAATAATAAAAAGTAATCAAATGATAAAAATGTTAAAATAATAAATCGTATAAATGACTTATAATTATAAATTGATTATGTGAATAAATTATGTTAAATAAATAGAATAACGTGGAATTAAAAACAAAACACACACAAAATTAGCATGCAGGGATCTAAGGATCCTTTGATACTCACAAACATACATTTGTGTGTGTTTGTCTGTATGAAAATACATGCATACCAAATATGGCCAAAAAAAAATGTATCCTGTTGCTATATATATAACATGTCATGTATAGTGCATTGTAAGTTGATATTCAGTTAAATTGCAAAATTTGTAAGTGCATTGCTCTGTACATCAGAGTATCTGTACATGAACACTTGATCAAAATGACTGTATCAAAACAAGTGAAATGCGCATCCATTAGTGTGGTCTTTAATATAATTATATGCCAGGATTAAATGAATGAATGAATTAATTCACCATTGTCTGTGTGCAGATTTTTCCAGTCTCTTCAGGAAATTGTTTATAATCCAGTTTTCATCATTATTTTCCACCAGATGGTTTGCAACTTCAAGGACTATTAATCAGATACATTCAGGACAAACGGACAAAAAAAAAAAAATTCCCCGCCCATCCACGTTTAAGCACAGCTAAGATATTCAAGATAAGCAAGAACTTCCCATGCCCTGCTGTGTCAGAAGCCCCTTTACAAGTGCACAAGACAGATGTGATATATATGCTTATTCTGCTTCATAATGAGTAATGACAACTTCCAAACACCGGTGACTTTCAGCACTCGTGCAGGGAAGGGAACAGCACATAAGAATGAAGGGGAAACCCACATCAGTGCTTCACACGGAATGACCGACAGCCAGGCTGTTTGTCCCGGGCTGGACATCTCCACTGTGGGCCAGCCGTCGCACTCGGATGACACAGATGCCCATTCCAGTGGGAATGACTCGGCCGAGAGGGAGAGCGAAGGACATATGGGGCGGGAAGCATCCACCTGTAGCTCCCACAACGGAAAGGGTTCAACCACAGAGACTACGGAAAGCAAGAGGTGTGTGATTATTGAAACTTGAATCTTTTTTACCGTATGTATACACTGCCATTCAAAAGTTTGAATCAAGCAAATGATACTTTTATTCAGCAAAGAGACACCGGTTGTAAATGTTGCTCCTTTGAAGTGCCTATTTGTCAAAGGATCCTGAAAACTCGAAGCAAAAGCATGAAGCAGCACAACTTTTCCCCAAAAAAATATAAGGATAAAAGATAAAAGATGAATGCTTCTTGAGCACAAATCATTATTTTACCATGATTTCTGAAGTCGTATGTGACACTAAAGACTGGAATAATTCAGCTTTGGGTCACAGGACTATATTGTATTTTGCAGCATCATAAAAAGAGTTATTTTGAAGTGTAATAATGTTTCACAGCCTTGGTGAACATTTTTTTTTAACTTTTGAACAGTGGAAATACATATATACAGAAAAAGTAGCTTGAATCCTATTTTGGGAACAAATCCTCCCCAAATGTGTATGTGTAAACCTGTGTTACTTCTCTTTGAAGCACGTTTAACCAGCAAAGAGATAAAAACAATGTCTGCCCAAGGAGTTTTGACCTAAAAATAGCTTACACATTCAGTTTAAACCAATTTACGGGAGTTTGTTTTATCTTGGTACATTTTGTTCATGAAAAAACCTTTTTATTTAGAACTGGTTGAGGAGTTGGCACGGTGATGCCTAGAGATTCAAAGTACATGTAATTGTAAATGCAGTATTGTTTGGTTACATGACTTGTTTTTTTGTTCAAGCTCATTTTGAGATTATTGGCCAATAACTGTACCAATTCGGCTGATTGACGGAAGCGGTCAGAATTAGTATCAGCTACAAAAACATACACTTTAGATGTGAATAAATGATTTCATTTTAAAATGTGAAATGGTGTATTGTAATAATTCAACTCTATTAGAAATACTGGCTTATATCGCTCATTAAAATGTCTCTCCTCAGCTCAAGCGGAAACAGTCCCTCTCCTCCTAGCAGCTCGGTTTCGTTTAGTCTTTTGAGTGGCAGCTCGGAGCAGGATCAGCCGACATCCCAAGCCCGACTGAAGACCCAGCGAGAGCTGCTGAAGGCTCTGCGTGAGCTAAAGATCCGCATGCCACCGGATTGGCGCAGGAAGGGCCGATCAAGCACCCTAGCTTCCCTGCAGTACGCGCTTAGCTGTGTCAAACAAGTCAGAGGTGAGTAAAAATGAATTTTTTACCCCATGTCCTTCCAAACCAGTAAAAGCTTAATTTGGCCCAAACCTGATGAAGATAAATCCATGAAAACCCAAAATGGCGCCAAAGTGATGCTATTTTTCTCTTTTGTACTTTTCTGGACCTTGGCAGTGTTCAAATTACCTTAAATTGTGTTCCAAAGACAAACAAAGTTTGATCAAAGTGACTAATGACAGATTTTTAAGTCTGGGGTGGAGTAACCCTTGAAATGGCATTTCTTTGTACCAGCACGTGTGTGCCAATCAAAAGGTGTGTTTTGTTTGTTTGCAGCTAATCAAGAGTACTACCATCAGTGGAGCGTGGAAGAGAGTCATGGGTGTTGTTTGGATTTGTCGTCGTTTACTATCGAAGAGCTAGACAACATTACATCAGAGTACACCCTTCAAAACACGGTATGACTGGACAGGCTACCGAGTCTTACATTGTACACATCAGGCTTTGAGCCTTCAGAAGCATTCATTCTCTCTCTGTTTTGTCTTAGGACACGTTCTCTGTGGCAGTGTCGTTCCTCTCTGGTAAAGTGGAGTACATCTCATCCCAGGCGGCCTCTCTGCTGCGCTCTAAACCCGAGAGGCTGCAGGGAGCAGTTTTTTCGGAGCTGCTCGCACCTCAGGACGTCAGCACGTTTTACAGCAGCACCGCTCCATGTCACCTGCCACCGTGGTCCTCCTGCGCAGGCACCAGTATGTAGAAGTTATGACTGTATAAATATAGCAACAAAGCAGAAATCACACAATAACTCGTCAATCAGTTACAGATAGTTTTATTCACCATAGACAGTTATATAGCTTCCAGGCATATTTCCTCAGCTATTTATTAATGCATACTTCAAGATATTTTGATGGGTGTGTATTGAAGCAAATTGTTTTATGGGTATAGTATGGTCCAAAGTTAATTCCCACAAAAAGATGTCTTTTATAGGTGCAATGTGCATTTTTGATATCATTATTGCTCCCAAATGGAATTGGTAACAGACAAAAATTCTAAATATAGCCCTGTCTTTTATGATGTTACTAAAGGCAGTCTTAATAAGGTCCCATTAGTTAACGTCAGTTAAAGGTTACTAACAGTGCGCAATAGCTAACTGTAGTAGTTAATATTCTTTATTAACGTTGATTAATGAAAACACAACTATTTATTGTAAATGGTAGCTTCATCAAATAATATTAGCAGGAACAACTTTTGATTTTATGAAGTATTATTAAAAGTCAAAATGAACTTGAACTAGGATTAATGAACGCATGCATTGTTATTTCATGTTAACCAATGTAGTTAACTAAGTGTTACTGAACAATAATACTAAATGAATCAATATATCGATAGGCCATGTTTTTGGTGAGATTAAAAGAATTGTATTTATTTTTATGTTCAAATTTGTAGTTATTTTTTTTAAGTTAGGCCAAATGTATGCTGAGGAAAGGACTGTTTATTAAAGCCTCGTGTTTGTGCAGCCTCACAGGTGGACTGTGCCGAGGAAAAGTCAATGTTTTGTCGGATCAGCAGAGGCAGGGACAGCGATGGAGAAGTGAAGTATTGCCCCTTCCGTCTCACACCGTATCAGCTGACCCTAAGGGACTCCGACACGTCCCAACCTGAGCCCTGCTGCCTCCTTATCGCTGAAAAAGTTCACTCCGGCTATGAGGGTAAAACAAGACTCAATGTCAAATATTTTACCATTCAAAGATTTGGGAACAGTAGAATGTTTTTTAAACCACAAAAAAGGATTTAATTTATTTTATTTAAAGAAGCGAATGTCTATTTTTAGTAAAAACATGTTATTTGTCAAATGCTGTTTCGGTTTTCAAAGTATAATCTTAACACAATAATATTCATGTTCACAAAAAACTGGTCGGTTTCATCCGTTCAAAATAGATTATAATTGCTTTGAAAAATTTGTATGTGTCTCTTTAATTATTGAGACTACTCTTGGTGCCTGTAATTACTAGTCAAACATGCAGATAATTGAAAAATCACCCTTATGTAAGTGTAATACTAATACTTAATTAACCACAATGTACATTTAGTTGTCTGTTTATGTATTTCAGTGTTTTTTTATTTTTTATAACAGCACCTCGCATCCCAGCAGACAAGAGAATTTTTACCACCAGTCACACCCCAAACTGTCTGTTTCAAGAAATTGATGAAAGGTTTGCGTTTTTCCCTAGAGCTGTCTCTCACATTTACCTTTCATGTCTTTTTGGAACGGGTGCATAAACGTCCTTTGTTCTAATTCTTAGGGCAGTGCCATTGTTAGGTTACTTACCTCAAGACTTGGTTGGGAAGCCGGTGCTTGTTTACCTGCATCCAGAAGACAGACTCCTTATGGTGGCCATCCATAAAAAAAGTGAGTCACTCATTCTGGATATATGCACAATTCAATGGTGAATGTTTGTGTAGCTGAACTCACTGATCTAGTTTCTGTCCTCCCTTCATCAGTTCTTCAGTATGCAGGGCAGCCGTTCGACCACTCACCCCTGCGCATGCGCGCACGAAGCGGGGAGTACTTGACCCTCGACACCAGCTGGTCATCCTTCATCAACCCCTGGAGCAGGAAGGTGGCTTTCATAGTGGGACGGCACAAAGTTCGAACGTAAGTGGATGCATTTCATATAGCAAAAAACATCAACATCTCCGCAAAAAGCATAGCTATACCTCTACTTTTGGCTGGGCAGGTACTCTCATGACACACTCATGAGCTGAATCTGAAATCTAAATCTGAAAAAATAGCAATTTCTTTAAATAAATTCAATTATAATAGCAGTTTTTCGCTTTAAAACTAATAGTAAAGAGTATGATGATGATCATCAGTGATCGCTATTATGATCGCGCTCACTCGTAGACTGAAGTGGTTGTAACACGATGATGCAAGCTCCTATGAGCTTTAAAGTCGCGGAATCCAGGCTAGATCACTCGTACTCCACGCTGCAGTTTAAAATGATACACCTATACAGTGATCTGAAAAAAAGGCAATTATTGTTTGTTATTTAGTGGACTCATCTTCCATCACTTCCTTTCTGTAGGAGTCCACTGAATGAAGACGTGTTCACTGACCTGGAGGGCGGGGATGTAAGAATCATGTCCCCCGATGTGCCACAACTAAATGAGCTGATCCACAAGTTCCTGGTGCAGCCCGTTCATGCCAACAGCTCACAGGGGTACGGCAGTTTGGGCAGCAGTGGCTCGCATGAGCACCAGCAAAGCGCCACTTCTTCGTCTGAGAGTAACGGACATGCTTCTGAGGACCAGATCAAGCCCAGAAAACTGGTGAGGAAGTGTTCTCTATTTGCAGTCCAGAAACATGCAATGACTTCCAATGTGTCAACCTTTGTTTCCTCGTTCATTTATTTCTAGATGACGTTTGAGCAGATTTGTCAAGACATGCACATGGTAAAAGCTAGCGGGCAGCAGGTCTTCATTGATTCCCGAAACCGGCCGCCAGCTCTCAAACAGAGTAGCTTAGGTAAACATTGTTAACATTTCATTAATAATGACCTATCTATTTAGCCTCAGATCACAGGCTTGCTATCACATTTTAAGTGACGTGATTCCTGTCATATGTTAGAAGCACTGGCAAATGCAGCAGACAGAGCAGAGGTCACTGCTAGAGAAGGTCTGGCGAGTTTAGCGCTGTCCAGTCCACAGAGGAAGGAGCTGCCCACCGTCTACTCATACCAGCAGATCAACTGTCTGGACAGCATCATACGGTGAGTCTCTCATCTGTCTGCCTTAACCAGTGTTAAAGGCATAGTTCACCCAAAAAGTCATTCCAACTCTGACATTCATTTTTTGGATGAACGAATATTTTTTATGAAATCCGAGAGCTTTCTGATAGACAGCAACGCAACCACCACATTCAAGCGGTTCAACGTCAGTTAGGCGAAGAAAACAAATATGAAGACTTTATTCAAGAATTAATTTTCTTCGTGTCAGTCTTTGACGTGCTTTCACAAGAGGACCACAATGAATAAAGACAGAATTTTTGCTTTCTGGTTGTATGTAAGGTATTAATATTAACCTATGTTATTATTTCATTGTCTTGTTCAGATATCTGGAGAGCTTTAATGTCGCAGGCACAGTGAAGAGGAAATGTGGCTCATCTTCCTGTACAACCTCTTCTACCTCCGACGATGACAAACAAAGGGAAGCGGCTGGAGCAACTGAAGGTTAGTAAAGGATTGCTAGAGTATAATCTATTCAAGTATTTAGAAACCCAAAGAAACAGACTCATACAACCAACCACTACTGGTATTCTTTCAGTATCCGCTTATAACTGTATGTTGTTTGTGTAAATGTATATATCTCAAATTCACTATTCCATTTCGATATGGCAGAGACTCATATGGTGACCGAGGGTTCGAAGGTTGTCCCTGCAGCTCCAACGCACCCCTTAACCCCTCTGGCTTTGCACTGCAAGGCTGAAAGTGTTGTCTCGGTCACTTCCCAATGCAGTTTCAGCAGCACCATTGTTCATGTTGGTGACAAGAAGCCACCTGAATCAGGTCTGAACACTTTTCCAGGTTTTCTTTTCATTAACCTATATACATGGTTTGTCTTATATTGTATGAAATGACAGACTTTGCGAACTCAAATCAAGCAATCTGCTTTGATCTATATCCAGACATTGTTACAATGGAGGAGCCGCCAACCACCCCAACCCCTTCCACATCAGCCCCACCCACCTCCATCACCTCTCCCATGCCCGTGAACGCCCAGCAGGCCACGTCCCTTATTGCTGTTCTTCCTGAGAATGAAAAGGAGAAGGAAAGAAGAGGCGGAGGTAATGCCGGGAAGGGCCTCACCAAGGCAGTGTTGTCTGCACACACCCAGCAAGAAGAGCAAGCTTTTCTTAACCGTTTCAGAGACATCAGCCATCTGCGGCTGGTCCAACCCAGTGGGCCACCACAGCCCAGACACTCGTCTACGCCTGGAGCAAAAGGTAACAGCTTTGAATGGTTGTTGATAAGATGAATTTGTCTGACGTCCTTTACCTTCACCTTTAATATTTGGTTTGTGCCGTCTAGGAGTGAACAGCTCCCAGAACTATCCTTCTATGGGCAACAGCAGCATTCATCGGCATGGTAGAGGTGGGAAAAGACGGAAACACCAAGTAGATGGCAACACACCAGACAGTCCATCCCCCTCTGGATCTAGCCCCTATAGCGGATCCATTCCTGCAGCAGTAAGACCCAACCTCCCAACCTCAGTCCAGCAAACTTCCACCTCTTGGCCAACATCTGCGGCATCCCAGACTAGTGGTGCTCCAATGATGACCTCCTTTCCCCCAGGCTACATGCCTATGTTCCCCATTTCATCACCTTTCTCGATGCCCCAAATGGTAACAGATCCTTTCATGCAGGCAGGAGTCCCTAGATTCCCCATGCAAGGATTTCCTCCAGTGATGCCACAAGTCATGACCTTCATGTTGCCCAACTATATGTTTCCACAACTCGGTAATCCAGGACCACAGTTGAACCCAGTCAACTCGCAGCTCGGTGGGCAACTCCCTGCCCAAATGAACCCCTTGGGCCAGTTCCCTTCCGCTATGGTTGGTTTACCATCATTCAATCCTCCAATGGGACAGTTCAATCCACTGGGCTCCCAAATGAATCCTGTCATGCCTACAATGATTCCCCAACAATTCTATAACCCAAATCCTCTGTACACTTTCCCCAACTCTCCATCAATGCCAGCAGGAAATGCCAATACTGCCCCACATGGGCAGTCTCGCTCCAGCACACCCCAGTCCACTGGGCAACAGACTGGCGATAGGGAAGGGGCGGGATCTCCTTTGTTTCAATCCCGATGCTCCTCCCCACTCAACCTTTTACAACTTGAGGAACTGCAAAGCAACAGAACAGACACTATGCAACAGACTCCACCACCAGGGAGTGGAGGAACACAAGGGGGCGGGACTGCGGTGCAAAATTCCACCAATCGCAGCAATCCCAAAGATGGCAAACTCAGCGACAGTGTAAGTATGAAGAACCTTTTAAAGCTCAGCTGTTTTCCATTACCTTGCTTTTTTGCTAACTTTGAGTTAACTTCCTTTTAGCCTGAAGTCAATGAGTCCAACCAGGATGCCATGTCGACCTCGAGTGACATGCTGGACCTACTGCTGCAAGAGGACTCCCGCTCGGGCACTGGCTCCGCCGCTTCAGGTTCTGGATCATCAGGGTCAGTGTCATTTGGATCTGGATCCAATGGGTGTAGCACATCTGGAAGTGGCACAAGTGAGTAATTTTCTCATGTATGCGTTATTCTTAAAGTTGTAGATGACTTTATTTCTGTGGTGAAACGTAAATAGAAAAATTCTAACGAAATGTTTCTTTTTTTTCATCTTAGGGAGCAGCAATACTAGCAAGTATTTTGGAAGTATTGACTCATCAGATAATGATCACAACCATAAACAAGGATCTAAAGATATGGGAGGGGAACAGCTCATTAAGTTTGTCCTGCAGGACCCCATCTGGCTCCTCATGGCGAACACAGATGACAAAGTCATGATGACATACCAGATTCCCCTCAAGTAAGGCCATTTTTACCAGATTCCTTAGCCAGTTGCATGCTAACCTAACCTACAAGAATATCAGCATTGTTTTAACTCTTGAAAATCTATATAAGAAAACTTTTTAATTCTGACATCTTTATTTACAAATAGCAAAAACCATGTTCAAAGACCTTAATTAGTTAGTTATTAGTTGTGATTTTGGTGGGAATAAAACTGACTCGCTGAGCGGTTTTGTATAACTAATAAAACTAGACTTCAGTACATTCATTTATATTTGTGTGTGTGTGTTTGTACAGAGACAGAGAATCAGTACTGAAAGAAGACAGAGAAGCCCTAAAAGCTGTTCAGAAGCATCAGCCTCACTTTACTGAAGAGCAGAAGAAAGAGTTAACTCAGGTTCACCCTTGGATTCAATCCGGCTGCCTTCCAAAGGCCATCAATGTTACAGTAAGTAGCTTTTCACAAAACAATTTAGAAAGTAGATACCAACATTATGCTTCTTTATAGTTCTGCCCAGATTCTGTTGCAGTTCTCACTGCATGTATCTTTTACCCAGTTTGCCTTGCGACAAAACTCTGTCCACTGTAAATGTATAAGAGCAGGCTTACCAAACAGGGCAAATTAGCGCAATTCCATAAAAGCATGTTTGGAGCGGAAATTCGGCAGGTGAATTTCCTGAGACTTCACACTTAACATGCAGCCAGATCATTTCCATAATGACCAGTGCAATCTACCAAAAGCAGTAAATTACTGCCTGTTAAAGACATGTTTTTTTGGCCATTAAATAGAAGCGCAAATACCAGTAATTTGCTGTGTGTGTGATTCATTCCTCCCATATTTAGAAAAATCGTTTAAATGAGTCAAAAGGACTATTGTACTCAATATGTTTATTCAATTCTAGAGTATTGTTAGCTTCACAACATGCTAGCATGCAGTAGTGCTATTTAATGTATCTCTCAGGCGATTTCTAAGTTATTTCTTTTCTTCACAGTCTTGCACAGGCTGTGAGTCTCCCACAGATTCCTTGATTCTTACTCCATTAGATCTGGACTTTCATGAGATGGATCTCGACATGGTTTTGAGAGAAGAGGCCAAACAACAAGATAAACTTATCGCTGTTGAAACAGCCTTTCCCTTGAGCCCACCTTCATCTGATAATGAACAGAGAGACAATCATGCCGCCACCAGCACATAGAAGGAGGTTAAAGTGACATCATCAGTGATGGTGAAAGCCAGGCTTCCAGACCGTGATTGGATGGGTTCCTCCCTCATTATCTTTTAGGACCAAGGTGAATTTGGACCAAGCTAAAAGCGTGGGAGGTTTTTTAATCCGTATGGATGGCTCGCTTTTACATAATTCTATGAAATTATGAATAATTTGTAGCTTTATAAGCTGGCCTCCATGAAATAAAAGGAAGATACTTCTTTTCTTTTCTGAAAAGAGCACATTTTGAATGTCAAACTTTTGCACTTGTCTAGATGTTTTTGTTGTTGCACTATGTTCTGCTTTCAGGTGATTTGTGAGCCTGCATGGCATTATCTATCCTATGACATGCACTTTTTCATAAGTATTCATTACACAGCATTTCAGGTTAATAGAATTATGGACAGCTTGACAAAGAATTTACTTCACATATGAAGTGAGATGTGGCATTTTTAATGAAACTCTTTCCAGTGTGGGTTTCTAGGCTGTGGCAGTTTTCGAACCGTTCCACACAATTCTTGGAATCAATCTGACCTTGAAAACATGATAGCCTGTAACCAGAAACCATGTGTTGAGGAAATGTTGATGTCTTTGACAATCTTATTGAGCAATGTAATAACAGTCGGGTGATTATATCTTTTATTTCTCCAGGCTGAGAATGGGTCTGCCTCTAAAATGCAAAGTATTTTGGTTGAACAGGATAATGATTGGCCAAAAACATTTTTTAGACAAATTGCCAAAACATTCGGTGTCTGACTGTACATATTTGTGTAATTTTGAGTTACTGTAACTAAGTAACTAAGCTCAGTACTTAAAAGGGTGAGTTACCTTCATATGTTGTGTCATTTAATGCCGTGGTTTTGAATTGCTGCCTTAGACACTTGAAATGCAATTAAGATCACATGCTAAAAACATTTGCTTTGCACTTATGTTAAGTGTGTTTCAGTCATCAGCATCAAAATCCCGATTTTTACTAATAGTGTTAAAACATTATTTATTTGTCCGTATCCAACTAACTGGATATGTTTTTTTAATGTATAATATATATTTAAAATGTGTGCAGTTTTGCGTCCCAGCACACGGTTAAAGTAGCTTTTGATACGATTAAGTCCATAACATGGACATAAATGAGTAGCAGAGAATTTTGCTCTGTTGTTCATTTGCCCTTATTTTCAAGAGCAATAAAATTTGAGCTTGATGTTACTTTTGTTTCATTGTATTGTTCATTGAAACACAAGGACACTATTTTTAGAATGTAGAGTCTTGTTTAGTTCCACGACAAATGCAGGACTGCATTATTTACAAACCTAATAATTTAAGTTTAAATAGTTGAAAAAAAGACAAGTACTTCCCTTGTTCCCCGTTGCCCTCATATTTACTTGCAAGGGTTTTTCAAAAGCTTTTCTGTGAAAGCAGACAGGCCCAATCAGTTTACATGCAGTACTGTTCTGTTTAAAGCTTATGTTGATTGTGCAGGAATTGTAAATTGATTTTGTACATTTGCCAAAACTTGAGTCAATCATTTTTACTTAAACATGCTTGTAAATATTATATTTTTTTTGCTTTGGACCTAAATAAAAGGGTTTTTTTAAATAATCTTGTTTTGACAGTCTGTGAGTTTTTCTTTATTATCTTGACTGAATTGTTCTGCGTGGCCACTAGAGGGTGCAGAGACACATCTGGCAACATCCACAATTGTCTTCACACTGCTCTGAATTATATTCACCCAAAGTAAATATTTTTCAAGACTTCGTTTTCTAGCAAACACAAACTGTTTTCACAACCCAAGCTGTTGATACGAATGTGCGTCTTTGTGTCTGAGCAAGGCGACATAAGGAGAACCAGTGAGCATTCCACTTTCTCTGCCCACTTTCCTAAGCTTAAATCTGTAGTTTCCCTCAGCTCAAGAATGCAGGTTAGAGTGTCTCATGACTCCTGTTTCCATATCTCAAACTGTCCAGAGTAGCAGAACCGTGAGGTTTCTCCAAACTCTTCTAGTTAATCTCTGTGAATATTTACACAGACCTCTTTGAAAAACCTGAGATTTAGAAAAAGAGAAGCGAGGAGCTGTTTGTTGTTGGCGTTGTGTGATAGAGGGTTTCTTCAAACCATAATGAGACAGGAGATTCAATTCAATTCAATTCAAATTTATTTGTATAGCGCTTTTCATGATACATATCATTGCAAAGCAGCTTTACACC
>JAUMHG010000002.1:853412-864364 GCA_032359395.1 Enteromius anoplus | reverse complement strand
TTCCCAGCCTGGTGCAGGTCTACAATTTTGTTTCTGGTGTCTTTTGACAGCTCTTTGGTCTTGGCCGTAGTGGAGTTTGGTGTGTGACTGTTTGAGGTTGAGGACAGGTGTCTTTTTTTATACTGATAATCAGTTCAAACATATGCCATTAATACAGGTAACGAGGACCCTCTTAAAGAAGAAGATACAGGTCTGTGAGAGTCAGAAATCTTGCTTGTTTGTAGGTGACCAAATACTTATTTTACCGAGGAATTTACCAATTAATTCATAAAAAATCCTACAACGTGATTTTCTTTTCTCATTTTGTCTTATAGTTGAGGCCTGAAAATTACAGACCTCTCTCTTTTTAAGTGGAAGTACTTGCACAATTGGTGGCTGACTAAATACTTTTTTGCCAAACTATGTACAGTATAAGGTTATCAATTCTTATAACCACCATTTATTTCTATACAAGAATCACTGTTTAGAGAAAAAATTAAATAGAAGCAAGGCATCTGCATGAGATATCTTTACAGTAATGACATTTATATGAATGTGAGAGGATATTAACTTTATGTTTTTGCTAACACAAAATAGTTTTTTGAAATACTAATGCGCTAAAATCTTTTTAGCAGTCATATTCCTATCATAACTGGAATAGGGAAGACAACCTTTCCCACACCTGTTATTGTGGGTGATTTAATAACACTTATTCACCATAAATATTATCAACCATAATATTGCTTTGCATGATTTTTTTAAATAAAAAAGTTGTCCTTTCGACACCTGAGTTATTTGAGCTTTTATTAGGCTACTGATATGACTGCGTGCAACATTTTATCGAAAATGACTGAGTGCACCTTTAGAGAGATCTAATTTGCAATTTGCCCCATCTTTCCTGGACTGTTTTTAAATTGAAACCTGATCTCTAACTCCAGATACAACAGATTCCTTGTCATTAAATCAGAAATTCCGTCCCTTTGAAATTGCTATGTGATTCTGCCAATTTCCTGACATTTATCGGGATATAATTTGAAGATATTTTGTACATACTAACAAAAGCTTGCTTGTTCGAAAACTCTGCACTAGAATGGCGATGAGGAGCATGGCCAGTGTGTGCATGCTTGTGTGTCACGGCAGGGTCATCAATCACCAGCATTATTGATTGAATATTGATCAGCGTGGGCCATAATTCAGCATCTCTATCACAGCAGCTTTACCAGCAGGCCCACAGTGGCAGAAACCTCTCCTTTCAAGCAAACAATAGAGCAAATCTTATATAGTTGTGCCAATTAGAGGAGAATGAGAAGACAATAGCAGCATATGCATCTTATGTACACACACTCTCCCTCGCTGCCTCTCTGTTTCATTCTCTCCATCTCTCGTTCCCCTGCAGAAGAATCCTGATCCAATTTTCACCTGATCAAGGGCTGCTAGGACGGCAGAAATAGCAGCATTAGTTTGAGGTTTGTTCTTGCATCAAAAGCTATTGAGACCATAGTTCTTCTGCAACGTCAACCAACTGGTTATTTTTTTATTTACCTTCACCAAATACGACATTCTCCCAACCTGAGCGAATCTACTTTTATATAATACTGCCAAGCTTCAATTGTCTATTGAACTGTTACCATCTTTTTGTTTAGCTGCACACCTTATTGATTGTATAAGGATTTTTTTATTTGGAGCGCAGCCTTGAATGAAGAGAAGTGAGCGTTACGCTTCAATCTGTTTGACAAAACACGTCTGGGTGAAATCAAATTTCCCCCGACGTGACCGGGAAGTGGCCCCACCTCAGCTTCCGAAGCACAGTCGTACGTCACGTTTTTTCAGAGTCAAATGCCACATGCCTGAAGGAAACACCAGTGCTTGTACGGCAGAAAATGAATAGTGTTACATTTTTTAGGTTTATGCTTTCGTTCTGCGTAAACGAAATGCCACATTGCAATCCTTAAACTTTGGCTTTGTCGTGACACCCAGTCTTGTTTTCTGCCGGCTGTGTGTTGGAATCAACACCCATAATGTGGCTTCTGTGCGGTCTCTGGAGTTTAAAGAGAAGAAAACAAGGCCACATGCAATTCAGTATCCAAATACATTTTAAAAAGAAACTAGTAAGCAACGGTGTCATGGCTTTTGGTAACATTTTTTAAAACAATTAATTAACAATATGCAGAAATAATGCACAATACATTGATCATAAAAAAACAAAAAAAACCTGAAGTTTTACATGAAGCTGAAATAGCAGAAATGAGAAGAGATGGATAAAAATAGAATGACAAACCAAACATTTGCCCCATCTGGCACTAAACAAAGTAAGCAGAATGAGCAAATAAACAGCACTATCAGCAGATGCAATTAACCGTGTGAGAATTCCTCCCGAAATATTTAGGAATATCAATATAACGCTGCCTTGCAAGCGTCGCAATAAAAATGAAACAATATTGGCTGTTAAACTGGACGTAGTAGCCTAGAATTAGCATTTCCAATAAAGCATTTAATACATAAACTGACTAAACTAATTGTGGTTGATTTGTTTAATTAGTTCAATTTCAATTTCACAGAGAGAGTGATCACTTTTATGTTCTAGACGAAGAGAAGATTAGAGGTGAGAAATTGCTTGCCATTTGAACTTAATGATTATCTATCTATCTGTTTATGCAATGCGTATTTTCAGCTCAAAAGTAGAGTTAAGAAATCAGATCAAACTAACTGAGTCAATATCCTGCTGAATAGTTTTTATAATATAGTAATAGAACACTTTTTAGCATATATGGGCTTTAGGAAGGAGATCCCATGCAAGAGAATCATTATATATATGATGCTTCTACAAAAAGTTAGTAAATGCATGAGAAAGAGAGAGTGAACGAGCAAGAAGGATAGATAGATTAGATAATTACAGTTCCTTCTAATCCTTCGGCTGTAAACTACACTCACATCCCCTCCAACATGTCCAAAAGTCCCACACTAAACACCCACCAAATGTTAAACTGAAATGGAGCGCAAGCGCCAAGTTCGGATCCATTAAATCCTTCCCAAAACCTGTGAATGATTCTCAGCGCAGTGACTGTGTAGGAATCCCCGTCAGTGAGTGTGTGCTGGACGATTTTTTGATAAGACTCACTAGCAGCGCAGCGGCGTTTGGCACACATAAACATGGGGAGCGATGAGTGTGGAGAGCGTGTACACCTCCACAACACTGTCAGATGCATTAATCACTTGCTGTGGAGGAACTGTTTTTCTGGGTTGCTTTGAACAAGAGGGTTTTGTGTGTGTGTGTGTGTGTGTTAGCGCTGTAGACCCATCTTAACACTGCAAAGGCAGCATCAAAGTCCCGTCTGAAGAATTTACACCCTTTCAATGCGGTCATACGTCTGCATGCATACCGCAGATCCACTGCATTGCTGTCTGTGAAAATACTGCAACCGGATACACATAAAACACAAACTCACAGACTCCCTTGTCTGTACATGCAATTCATCGTCATAGTTATGAAAAAAAAAAAATCTTCTCTTGTTATGTGGCCCAGATTTGGTTATTATTTCTTATTAGGGAAAATCTATTTCTGTCCACAGAAGCTGATTCTTTGAACTCTTGTGTAAATAACACAGAGTTTTTGATGTTTCCAAGTTTACTGTGTGAAAATTCTCCTAGATTATTTATCTCATTCATTATTATTTATGATTTTTACATGTGGATGTACAGCTGAAAACTGCTAAGAAAGTTGATAGGAAAGACAAGGCACAAATGAGATATTTAATGCTGCAATTTCCTCTCCTATACAGCAACATCGACTTTAAAAATGAAGTTGTTAACAGTAGATATACTTGACAATCTATAACACGGTAGACACAATACTAAATATAGCAGTCTGTCATTAAACTCAGTTGCAGCGCACTACAGAAACCCTTCAACTTCCCCAGCTCCACCTGTATCTGCCACAGGGTGATTATATGTATCTTATATATGGGGGTTATTTCATGTATGTTAGTATGTAGCAGCAGTATTTCCTACATGCTCATAGCAGCATGTCTGAAGATGTATTGGCACTAGTAGCAACTGCAGCATAGCAGATCTGTTCAGCGAAGTCCAAACTCATAAACATTGTCACAAGTTCCATAGCTGACCTGGGATCATTTCAGTTGTATTGCTGTCTATAGAGGGTCTGATCGCTCTCTTATCCCATCAAAAATATCTTAATTTATGTTCTGAAGATAAACTAAGGTCTTACAGGTTTGGAAAAAACAAGAGGGTGACAGTAATTAGAATTTTTGGGTGAACTAATTGTTTAAGTTGCTGCTTATCAATAGTTTGTAAGGTACAGTAGTTGTTAAGCTCAGGTGTTGGGTTGCATTAGGGATGTACGTAGAGTAAGGTAATGTAAAATAAGGCATTAATATGTGCTTAGCACTAATAACTGGCTAATATTCTAGCAATATGCATGCTATTTAGCAATTAATAGGTGTAACTGTAAAATAAAGTCTTACCGTCAACACTTTATTTTAATGGTCCCTACTAAGCCTAACAATAACCCTAACCTAACAGTCTACTAATACTCCAATGATAGTTAGCTGAATGTCTAAAATAAAGTGTAACCTGACAACCTAGCTTATTTTCAAAGCTAGAGCAAGATTCAAACCTGTGATCACAAAAAAAAAAAAAAAAAATTCTATGCTACATTATTTGAGCTGCTGCTGCAAGTTCTAAAATCACTCCTGCAATGGATGCATCTTCCGACTGTAATCTACAGCACTTAGTGAATGTATATCTACAAATTAAGGAAGACTGATTTACTGACTCACTGTAATGGACAGGCACATTAACACACTCAGAGTACACAGAGTTGCTAAAACGCAAAAGTGCTATTAGCATTAGAAGACCTCCTGTGTATATGGTTTCATCACTGAAGAGCTTTCATCTCTGGAACAAACACGCATTGCCTTCCACACTCCAATGACTATGACAACCCATTTTGAGAGCTGGCACAGTGAGACATTACCCAGCAGTCTCTGCACAACCCATTTACAAACTGCAGCGAGGCCCATTTTTCAGAGACTTTAGCACATGCTCAGATTGTTGCCTGTGCAGTTTCAGTAACAATCACTGACTGGAGCATGTTAAATATCTCATGCACTTGAAGGAGTTCTTGCTCTCTGTATCTCTGGCAGCTACCGTTTTGTATGCAGTAAATGCAGATAATCTAACTTAAACCCTATATGCGATTACAAGCAACAGATTAGCTTCTTTTATAGAAGAACAAAAAGACAAGGATCCCAAGGTTATCTGGAGAACGGGTTATGAAGAAATTGTCTTATTTGGAGGTGTAATGGTTGTAAATGAGTTTGAATCCTCTGTTTTATGTCCTGTAATCTCTCTGTACCCCACACCACTACAGTAAGCTCTGGAAAAGGACAAAATCACTTGAGGTGAATACAGGGCTCCCAATTGCTCCCAATCACTAAAACTGGGGAGGATCAACATGCTATGTTTTCTTGTGTTTAAAGTGAGTAGGAAAACTTACCGTCCTCTGTAGGAACGTAGACGTTGAGATAAAGACAGTCCTCGCTCTGGTTCTGTACATAAGCCGCGGCAGCATCCAGGTTGTCAGTGAACCATACGGGAAGCATGATCTCTGGCAGAACCCCGTGGATGTTCTGTGGGCACACTGGTGCAAACTGGGTGGCGTTACGGATCTCCTGCCAGGAGCCTGGTGCCTCCGGGGGCTGGAAGCGCCTCTCGCCTACTGGCGGGGTGGCGTAGGGGACGCCCAAGTACTGCTCGACCGGACCCAGAATCTCATTGTTCAGCTCTTTGCGTACGCCCCGAAGCTTCCCATAGCCTGTGGTGACCATAGGGTGCTTGGGGGCGGTGAGGTCTGCCCGTTGGCAGGAGGACAGCGCTAGGCGAAGTGCCAAGCCCAGCAGCCACACCAGGCAAGTTTCTGATATACGGCGCGGGCAGAAGCGGGCCGTCTCCCGCCGCGATCGTGCCACGCCCACCAGTGACATGCTTCGGCTGGGGTGAGCGGTGCCCCAGCGATGGGTGACGAATATGAAACAGACAAGGGTGAAGAGCTTCAGGCCGTTCTGGTGACACTGAAGTAAAGGGCTTTTTTTGTGGAAGTGAGGGTGTGTGTATCCTCAGTGGAGCACAGAAGAGTCCTGCTGGCACTGAGCGGTGAAGAACTTCATCCTGATGTTAGTGCAACATGCGCTTCTATTGCGATATGCTCATTAGTTTCCTACAGGGAGAGAGAGACAGAGGCAGAAAGACAGATATCATTAACTGCTGACGGTAAAACATGCATACCAACACTACTGAACACAATAAAAGGTAATTACAGTATTGCCTGAGGTTTAAAAATCATTTCAACCATAAACATGTGAAACATGAATCTAATTAAATATAATTTGTTCCACTGTATATAATCTTTCTCTTAATGTTTGTTTAATATCTTGGTGGAAATATCTCCTCTTTCTGGAGTATTCTCTAAGGCGCATAATTACAGATGCGTATCTGGACCATGGGCCGTTCTCTCTAGCGTGTTGTCACATCATCGAGAGGTGCGCCACAACGACACACATTCACGCTCGGTTACAGTTAGGTGTGAAATACTGAGTGCGCTGCTTAATTGACTCCCTCGGAGGAGACGACAGCACCAAGTGTGTTCATTTTAAGTTCCCCCCGACGTGCCGTTGGTCTAGATTCTTGGTTCCTGCCTCCCCTCCGTTCCACTTGAATTAGCCGTGCTAGTTTCAATCTCGCTAGAGTAGATGGGGGCATTTGGGCGTAATAACTGTCTGCTCCTGACAGTCTATGACACAATCACCCCCCCACCCCCACTAAGCTAAAGACATACATCTACGGGCGGGAATTAACCACATGACATAATGATCTATGAGGAATGCAATGGAAGCGTTTACAGCCATTTTGGCACGAAAAGACGTTATGAACGGGGACTGGGTGTACAGAGACAGGCCAATTTAAAATCGACCTATAATGAGACACTTAATTCTGGAGTCATACAGGGTAGCAGGAATCAGTGATTCTAAAACGATGATGTCATACGCAATTGGTCCAGGAAACTGCTTCCAGAATGACTAATCTACAGTGGACAGCATGTATCTGTGCTTAAAAATAGATGCACACACTAGAGGCATCCATTTCCAAGTGGTGTCATTTTAGCATTATTTACAGTATGTACTATTATTAATTACATTGTTGATTTAGCTTTCATTTATTTTTATTTACATTTTATTACTTCAGATTAAACTTGTTTCAGAAAGCTTACTTGGCAATATTTTCGTTTTAAGTTAATTAAACTTACCTTTTCCATCTAAAATGTATATTAACAATTTAAAAAATATGTTTAAACAATTTATATTCAAATAACAATAACAACACTGTTACAGATGGTAGGGAAAAAGGGCAGCAATAAAGAATAAAGAAGCCACAGTACAGTGCGTTGAAAAAAAAACGTTTGCTAGGTATTTTGATAGTGCTGGTATTGCGTGATTCCTAATGTAATTGAGAGTTCCAAGACGTATTTTATTTATGGCTTGGCAAACAAGATGTTCCGAATTGATCATGTGTTCTTCTGGCATTCTAAATATAATAATTCTGAATACATGTGAAAAAAATACTTTCCATTCTACCATGCACTCTCTTTTCTCTGTGGTGCCTCCAAAATAGTTTAAAACAAGTTTTATTATTTGGGCATTAAATAGTGGCACAACCGCCAGTAAAATGCATTGTGTGATTCATTTGAATATTCTCATTCCATAAATTTTGCTGCTGAGAGGGAAACTCAAATGCAAATGCATATTCAATAAGGGCAAGCACAAAAATAACTGTGTCCACACAACTTTCAGTGCTAATTCGTCACTGTGCATCTTCGGTACAACCAGACAGTAGAACTTTTATAAAAAAAAAATGGCATAAGAAAAATATGTGGTATGGATTTCAACATGGTAAAAAGAGGTTTAAACATCTTAAACAGTGCCGTAAATGGTTTAAGCGCAACTCAGCTGAACACAATAGCTGATGTTGCTCTGTGTTGACTGTAGAATTCCTTACCAGCTTATTAAATGTCTGTTTACATGTTAACATGAAATCCAGATGAAAATGTGACAATTTCAAAGTGGTTTCTGAATTTTGCAAAAATCTACTGAATAAAAACAAGATAGTTGCGAGTTTTTCAAAGAGACAGTCAGATGGGGTTTAAGGACCAAAAAAAAAAAGTTATTTGACTGCCAACAGACACAAGTCAAAAAAACTTTGAAAAGATGTGGGCTGACTTCTCAATAGCAGAATGCCAATGTGTGTGGGAGTCGTGAGTGTAGTTTGGACACCATGAGGGCTTTAAAGTAGAACTGCTTTAAAGTGACAACCGTTGTCCCAGGATCTACATCGACAAAACCGAGAATGAAGTAAATGTCTCCTCACAGGCCCTGAGCAAACTGTTCGGTTCTGCTGATCAAAGCCTGAAGACTTTATAGAGAAGTAAATGTGTGCTAAAGTAAATGTGTGCACAGCCGCAAAGAACACACGGCCAATCCGAACAGCTGAAGAAAAACATGTAAGTTTGCACAGGCAAAACAGAAACATCTGGGCAGCATTCCTGCAGGAGCTGGAAGATTCTACAAAGAAATCAAGAGTCAAGAGCGAAGACAGAACCATCTAGCAAATGCTGTTCTTCAAGTACTCTGCATCTCCATGGCAACCAAAGCACAGCTAATCATCCAAAAAGCACCAAACCTGGACACAAAACACCTGGAGTGGAAAATCACCAACTGCAGAAGATGAGTGAAACACTGGATTTGAGGCAACACCAGACCTTCTCATGACCTTGTGTCAGTCAACATCCAGAGCACAAACCAAATATTCCTGGACTAACATTTTCAACGACAATATAGCATCTTCTAATACAATCAGATTCAGGATCACAAACACTTGAGACGTGCTGATTTCAGCTTTACTTCGAGAAATTTGTGGATAAACGCAGACATCAAGAACCCCAAATAACACTAAGAGAAGTAAGAAGTAAAGGCATTTATGTTAGCATTATGTACTGTAACCATGCGTTCACACCACCGGCGGCGAGAGCATCAAAGTGGCCGGAAGTCATTCATTTTCAATGTAAGCTGGCGGCGAGAGGCAGCGGCGCGTCTTGGATGGCGAGAGCGTCAAGGAGAGACTTTATGGCAATGAGCTATGGCGCTGTTTGGCGGCAACCAGTCAGAATATAGAAGTCCACTGCTTTAGCAGATTCCAGATAACGCAGTACTGTAAACTTTGGTTCCGACCTTATTAGTTCTATTAGTTATTAGCACCCCAATCACAACAACTTAATCATCCATCACAATGTGAATTTAATAAGAACTTGCACAATACTATTTATAGGCAACATTTTCCCGCCAGAACACTTGTTTTTTTTTTTCGGGGAAAGCAATTGATTTGCTCAAAACAACACTGATTTGACTAATTGCATTATGCTAACTTTACACTTTATCCGGTAGGTTTCACACAAATTAATGTTTATTTAAAAAAAGGCTAGTAAATGTCTCATATAATATTTAAATTAGACTAGCAATTTATCATGAGCATTAAAATTACATACCACACAAAAGGATTTTAATTGAAAGAAAACATGTAACTACAAAAAAGTTATTTTCATCGACCAATATCTTACTTTTACATTCAATATATTTCATGAGGTTAACTTATACCCTCTTTGTGGTCAGTCTGCACAAGATTAACAAGTTTGTTTGATTTGCGGCCCCTTTAAATAGAAGACAAGCAATCAATCTACGTCAGAGCATCAGAGCATCCAAAAATCTGTGTACTGCATTTTTGGCAGGGCGGTCAGGGCAAATTTTGACGCTCTCGCAGGCGGTGGTTTGAATGCACAGTAAGTAGTCACTTAAAAGACTCAAAGAAATGTAAAATTATCAAGATTGCACCAAGTTGCTGTATTTTGGTTTTTAGCAGTTAAGTATGGCCAACTGTTAAGGCTCCAGAAGGCTCCTAATGGTAGTCATCACTTTTTGTTGCAAATTAAACCTCGATGTCACTAATATCAACTGAAAATCTGAAAATGAGAGACTTCCATTCCAATTCCCTTAGGGCCAACTTGGGTTCATTCTGTCATCATTTACTCACCCAAAATGTCATTCCAAACCTACACAACCAGTATTTTTTCTGTGAAACACAAAAATAATATTGATATTTTGAAAGTTCACAGTAGAAGAAACCCTTACCAAACACCAGAAGAGATCAACTTAGAAAAAGTACATTTGAGGACCTTGCGGTAACTTGTTTTTGCCTGTGCAAAGATGGGTGCGTTGGAACACCAAAATATCCTAACCTATCAATATTAATGAGACACAATTAAGGCCAAAGATTCACCCTCGCCTGGTGGGGCTGCAATTGAACTTCATAAATATGCAGTTTTTAGTTGACCCCCCACGTTCAAATACACAGCCACACAAACACGCGTATAACCTGCTGAGGTGCTGTTACATCACCGCCAGCGTGTGGTAATAAATCAAGAGCGTATGAAGACAGCAAGAAAAAGACAGCATGCTCTCTCAGCTCCCCAGGTAAAAGGTTTCCAAGCTCATCAAGATCAGGCCCTTGTTATGATATACGCTCAGTAAGCTAGTGAAAATGTTTCGCTGTCATGTGATCAAGATCTCTGACAGGACAAAATGTGCCCATCAGATATTAAATGGAATGAAAAATTGGCAAAACGGGCATCTGACATGACATGTAAGAAAGTGACAGAAGGGTGACCTTTTGATATACTTAACGGTAAAAAAAAACTTTTATCCAATTATTTTATTATTCCTTTTACTATGATCACACATTTCTTTTTAGGTTTATAATTGTATTGTATCAGTCTCATATTAATCAAGACACTATGTGATACTTAACATATGTTAAATGTATATATATATATATATATATATATATATATA
>JAUMHG010000002.1:818464-831513 GCA_032359395.1 Enteromius anoplus | reverse complement strand
TATTATACATGGGTGTTGGGCTGCTAGGGAGGGTGAAGAGTGCGCTCTAGTGGAGAAACTATGCAATGCAATACTCAGAGCATGATTAAAGGGCATTTAGTCCGTTTTTATTTTAATTTTGAAATATTCATATATCGGCCAAAATGAACGGCGATACTGATATATCGGAAATTGCTGAATATCGGCCGATAATATCGGCATTCCGATATATCGGTCGGGCTCTAATCAAGGCCAACGATTTGAAAAGGCGTCAGCTGATAAACCGGACCAGACGATTTCTGTAACAATTCACACGTAATTTGATGTCGAGAAGCGCGTTCTCTTGCCTGCAGGATGGCGGGATCAGTAATCCTTTAATGCCATCTGCTTCATCATTGTGCCTGCTTTACAATGATGATACAGTGTTACAGGCAGGGATGACATGCTGATTGCATCATCACAATGCATGCTGGTACAACAGAGGTTGTTTGAAATGCACTGCCACATGGCATTCTCTGAAGGCCAAGTTATATTAGATGTGAATGTCTCAAGTATCTACAATGAGCAAGATGTGTTCACTCGACAAAGATGTGTTCAAAAGGCCCAGAAGATTCAAAAGACTTTGTATAGCGATTATGAAGACATTTAAATCAAAACTAGCCCCTTTTTAAAAAGAATGCTCTGGATTCAAAACAGATTTGGCTCTATTTGTAACGTTTGCACCAAGCTAGTAATGCACCATTTTTTTTTTTTTTACAGAAACAAATTAATTTTGGATGAATACAAAAACGTGGGCAGTTAAACTGTTTATGTATTTCAGCAGCAATTAAACCAGTCAACCTGTTTTGCTCCATAGACTTCTATTGTAAATGCATTACTGTACATGCATTTTTATGTGAGGAGTAAGCAGAAATCATTTATTATGGTAATAGACTGCATGCCACAGATAGCAACTAGTAGCACTGCTTTAAATCTGCTTTTTTAGGCATTACAACACAGAAACACAGCTGTTTACCACTTCACTCTATTTTACATAACTTGCGAGCATTACACTTACCTCAATACTGAAATAGCCTCGATCCACATAGTCTCCCAAAAATAGATAGCGTGTATTGTGAGGGGAACCCCCAACCTCAAACAGCTTCATCAGGTCAAAAAACTGCCCATGGACATCTCCACACACTGAAGACAGAGACAAAACATGTCAAGACAAACATTTGAAGAAAACAGAGTGACATCATTGAGGAAAATATTGGAGAAAAAAAAAAAAAGCAAATATTATACAGAGTACACGCAATGAGGTCAAGGACATGTCTTTATGAACTCAAGATGGGAGCAGAAATCTTAAAGGGACAGTTCGTTCAAAATAAATTGTTTAATGTCGCTCCAAACCCGTAAAAAATGTAACACAAATTAAGATATTCTGCACACAAGTATTCTCTTAGCTTCTTAAAATTACAGTTGAACAGCTGCTGTGACTATTTCAGCGAAGTCCTTACTGCACACGATCCCCGTCTACTCAGATTTCATCAAAAATATCTTAATCTGTGTTCCAGAAGATACACAAAAGGTCTTATGGGTTAAGTAATGAATGACAGAATTTGCATTTTGAGGTGAACTATCCCTTTAAGATTGAAGCAACTGAGGGTGCGTGAATATTAAAACCGCTAAATGAAAGCGCATTAATACTAGGCCCACTTAAACGGCTGACAGAAACATATCAATAATGGTCGCCACAAACAGGATGTGGCCAAACCAACTCTATTTCCGCTTAAACCTCCACAAGGTAAAATGTTTTAGCCAGAAACACCATCTCAATTATCCATGCCAGAATTTCTTTGGTTTTCTCTTGCAAGCCAATTATCCTGCACAGAGTGCAGGACACGAAAAATATGAGAGAGTGCAAAGGAGGAGGGGTAAGGGAGGGGAAAGATATGGATAGACGTGCCCATTTATATCCACACACCTGTTTGTGTGTTTGCTTGAGTGTATGGCGAGTGCTGGGGGTTTCCTGTGGCCTCCGCTGGGGAATTAAAGTGTGGGGGTGTGTGAGAGAGAGAGTCTAGGATGCAACTGTTTCTCTGACCTTTACAGAGCAACCACATTAGGGGTTGCTGTGGAAGACTAGCGCCGTATGAAAATAATCACGCTCTTCTTTGCTGGCTTGAGGATTATGTGGGGGTCAAAACTAAATCTAAAGATTAAGTGTGATATCGGAGATGCCCGATCAAGTAAACGCAGAACCTTGAGGGTGCTTTTATTGGTCTTAGATAACGTTCACCGTGTAAACTAACTCTAGTTTATGAGAACGCTTGAGTGGGCATCGTGTTTTTCTGTGATCGTACAGTATTAGGTGCAGCGAAGATCTTGTGAGAACCACATCCTGGATGTACACGCTGCTTGTGAATCACGACAGGTTTGTAGCGCCGCTGCACACTGAGTCATCAAGTGCGCAACACCCTACCTGTGATGGGGGCCTCCACTTCCAGCATGCATTTCTCGTGGCGGAGGATGTTGGCGCCGTCGTTGATGATGCGTAGGGCCGCGTCTTCCTCCAGGCGGCCCTCTTTCACCAGGTGGCTCTTCAAAAGCTCCACCTTGGGCTTGCCGTCCTCGTACAGCTCTTTCATGGTGAGCCGCGTCGTGGGAGGGTACGGCACCGCTGCAGGAAAGAGAAAGAAAAACTCACTCCTTTAGTCTGGTTAGTCACAGGGAAGCCCTGCTGGCAAACATTTAATACATTAGAGAGAGTACATACAAGCAGTACACTTTTTCAGCCATTTTGACTGTACAAAATGGATTACGGCTTTGTGCCACAGCAATTCAGATCCCATATTGATTTGAAACTACCCAACAGAGCATCGCAACAAATGTCTAAATTTAAAGCAGCATGTTTACAGTCACGACCGTGCCGTCGATAACAGTGTGGTGAAGTCTCAGAGTCTATTACAGCATCTGCTGGCCGAGGTGTCTCCAAGTTAAGGAAGCGCAAGCTTCTCCACAATTTCAAAGCCAGATGGTGTGTGATAAAAAAGTGTACAACCAAAAGCATAACAATTTTGTTATAGTGTTACTCCAAATAACAGGCCACTTTTAAGCTTACTTAGACTAGATTTTTACATTTTACCACCTAAAACAAGCCTAATTATTCAAGATTTTAAGACTAGCTGTTGGAAAACATGCAGTTCTGATCCTTCCTAGTGCTTGCCTTGCAAAACTCTCTGCAGTGATGCCAAGTTGTTCAGAACAGTTGCTTAACGTTTGCTAAAAAGAGCCCACTCCCAAGTCTCTTTCTAGCCCATTTGTTGTCCATCAAAACAGCAAGCATCTTCTGTGTTATTTTAGTGTGCTTATCTTTAATATGAAGCACTGCGGTTTTTTAACACCCCAAAGCTTTAAAAAAAGGACACATCTTCACACTCTGCCATTACCGTTTTCACGATCGGATCAGGTTATGAGTGGATTGACGAATGACATCAGGCAGTTTACTTTAATGTCTTTGCCAGGATAGAGGCGAATTAAATTGGTGTCTGAAACCTCATGGATACATGACAACAAATTATTACTCGATTCACGGCGACAACTGAAAACACACAGTTCGCAGTTACGTGGTCGCCTGAAAAACGCAATGCTATGCTGTCTGCCAGAAGCTAAAAGTGAAACATACGCATGGTAATAACGGTTACAGTTACTGGTCAGGATTTGGGACTCTCTCACAAAGCTATGTGGGTTATCAGAACACACATGGCCACAGCTGGTCCCGTCCCTTCCCCCAACCGACACACACACAGGTCTCGTAGAGAAGACACGAAGCACTTGCTGTCATGGAGAAGACAGCTTAAATAAACCCTCAACAACCCGGGGGCTGGGATTTTACATTCAGACACCATGTGCATGGGTGAGCGCTGAGGCAGGCAGCATGCAAACAAATGCCTGCTAGAAGCACTCTGCAACCCCCCGAGCCTCGAGCTATTTTCAGTTGCAGGAATTCCGCAATATTTAAACCAGTTTAAGAGGAGTTGGGAAGTTACGTCCTGAAGTCGGGGTGGGGTTGAAGGCCAGCTGTTGGCATTGGTATGGAATCCTCTCCACCAGGGTCACAGGCCAGGCTGGCAAAGCTCGCTCACCAGAAGAATGTGGGTCTGGCCAACGGCCACGGCTTTCAGTGCCGGGACCACAGGCATGATAGACCACAATAAAGCTTCAAGCTCAGATGACTAGGAGCCTTCCAGGGACTACCAACGCTGGAATTAGGAGCAAAGATTCGGTTTGGGTTTACAAAACCAACCCATTTTTGATGATTCAGAAACCATCAGAGTGTGTCGTTCTTTTTGCATGCCAGTATGAGGAAGAGAAAACGTCGAATCTTTCATGCCTGACAGAATAAAGGAAGAACACCTGCTCATTTGCCTGTTTTAACTAAAGCTCTAACAGGGCTATTATCTGGCTGGAGGGTTGAGCTCACCCTTCTGCAGCGATGGCAGAGAAAATGTGTAACCTCTCAGTGTGGCGTATTTGCATGTGAAAATGAAGCCCTCAGGGCGGGAGGGGGATTTTACTATCAAAGTACCAAAAATATGTATTTACCCAGCAGTGAAGCGAGTGTACTACACACTTGAGGCCCTTGATGTCAAAACCCAACCCAATAAAGTCCCAGTTAAAAGGAGGTCGGTTTTCGAGAATAAAAAGACACCCTACATAGCTGTTCAACCATTAAAGATCCAAACGCCTTCAAATTCACATTTGTTGGTTTAAGGATAACGTGTCTATGATTCTAAACCTTTCTTACTGTAGAAATCTTTTTAAAAAATATGTCTCGAAGTTTGCCGCTTTTTTCTGCAGTAAATGACAGAATGTTTGGCTGGACTATCTCTTTAAGAGACTTCTGGACCAGACCGCATGCATATTAATAAGGAAGCTAGAAAAGGCGTAACTTCCTGTGTTTGGCCTGATCTGTGGTTTTATCGCACCAACTGTTTTTCTTTTTTTGGCTGATATTAGAGAACACACTAGGTAAGGCCAGGCATGGACTTCGAGGTTCTCAGCAAGAATGACGAGAGCTATCTTGGGCATTACGAGTAATCCTAGAGAGAAAAGCCGTGGTGAAAGGGTGAGAGACGGGGCCTGAGGTCCGTTAATCATGCATGAGGACAGAATAATTACACAAGCAGGGTGACGCTGACCCTGACAGCTCTAGTTTCTATCTGTAAATAAGCCAAAAGGTCAAAACATCAAATTCACCATCAGCCTGACAGGGGTCCAAAACTGTATAGCATCAGCTGCATTACTCGCTAATTTCTAGATGATGTGAATTAGATGGTGATATGATTTCCGGGTGGGCAGGGCGTTGATGATAAAAAAAAAATTAAAATAATGCCACAGACAGCATCCCAGCATGAATTGTTCTTTCAAGCTAACCTTTGTAGCTTTAAAATGACTGCTGACCCATGTTTAAACGCACAACACAACAAGCAGCACACTGTCCGTCGTTCTCAGCAGGACAAAGTGAGAAAAGAGTTGCGTGGAAACGTCTAGCAACTAATCAAAGCTTTTAAAGGCACTTAACCTCATCTTTCCTCCGCCTCCGTCGCATTGTTTCTAGCATGGCTCGGCTGATGAGTGCGGAGTAGAAAAGTGCCGCTGCGATCCTTGATTCCCCACGCTCCGTGCTTTAACTGTGGGAGGACTCATCAAGACACGGCCTTGGCGAGAACCTCAACTCCCACTCAGCACTTCAATCATGCTGGAGTTCATTCTCGCCGAGCTTATAGTCCTTTTAAATGCAAGCTTTAGTCATTTTACCTTCCAAACACAATGTACGTAATGGCAGACCGGCATGCTTTCAACAAGCTCTTTCTAAAATTTTTAACACTTGGAGTCGACTATATTCATCTCTCATCACTCAGAAAATATGCTAAAACAGAAATATCGCAGACGTGGTAGAAGAATGTTGGCGCACGACACTGATTGGTCACTGGGTAGTAGCGCTTTCAAGGTGCTAACAATCTACAATTAACACTTGCATCAGACAATATTCCCTCTCCGCTGTCATGATACTTTGAATAATTGCCCCATATGTGATGAAGTTGGCATCACTGGTTCTGTTACTTCCTTGTTTAATACTGTAAAGCTGCTTCGAACAATTGCTACTGTGTCAAGCGCTATATAAATAAAACTTGACAGACTCCAGTTCAAATCTTTCTCAAAGCAGACGTCTGTCCATCGTGGCTCACATAACAAATACGACAAAAACATTTTTTTCAGACAGTCTGCGATTACGCATATGTGTGGTGAAAAATCCAGGTGTTGGAGTGCTTAAATTGAAAGGAGGCATTCAGTGAAACCTGGAACCAATTTGGAGCTGAAATGCTCCTGTTCCTACAAAAAAAAGAAGAAGAACAGAGATTCTAGACAGAAAGAGAGTCAGCTCTTTTTAATGAGGAGGGTTTCGTTTTTTTTGTCTGTAGCGATTTAGATCGCTGAATGGTCTGACTTGGGAATGGAGATGCAAGTCATTACGGATGCAGAACTAGACTACTAAAAAGCCCAGTGCCATCAGCTCATTACAGAGACTGTCTAATTGAGCCCAAACAGCCAAAACACAGCGAGCTGACAGCAGCACATAAGGGACTGAGAAGAAAGAGCACACCATCTATGTTAGCGGACACAATAGTTTTAATCAAAAACAAGTCAAAGTTCCCTGGGTGCATATATACCCATGAAGCCACAGACCTAATGATCCACTTAGTTGTAGTACTCAACTGCGGCGCACCTCTTTGAGAGAAAAAAAACTCCCACGAGTCCCTGATAAGGACTTGATGCTTAAATGCAACAAATGCATCACTTTACCAAGGGTCAATCCTTTTTTTTTTTTTTTTTTGCTTGTCTAAAGTAGGATTGTAAGCATGAGGTTAATTGGGATCACATGGATAACTTCAATTAGTTTAGTTCTACATCAGACAAAAGAGTGCCACATTTCTCACTGATGTGGCCTAAACCCTCGAGGAGGAAGAAGAAAAAGGATGAAAGCAAATCTATTACAGTGAATGAATTATAGTGCAATAGTGCTGAATGTAAACCTACAGGATTTCTGAAACACACTTGCCTCAAGCCAAGCCAATTAAGAAATATGATTGAAGTTAATGTTTTAAATTAGTAATACACACAAATGCATACATCTTCTACAGTAATTAATTTAAAATTAAAGATAACTACAAAGTCGTCTATTATGCATATTAACTACACCAGTTAAGCCTACCAAAATCAGTTTACATAAAAAAATACATACGCACACACACACACACATATATATATATATATCACTCTCTGTCTTTTATTTTAAGATTATTTGTATATTCCTAAAATATGACTTTATAGCAATACAGAAAAACCCCTGCAATGCAAAAATCAAATGTGTATTTTTCGTACTTGACATGGCTTTGGCAGTTTCAGTTTCGTGAATCCCAGGGGCTTTGCATATTCAGACCACTTTGAGCATCATGCATTCCCACTAATATCCCTATAATGGTCTGATTCACTAACGACAGCTTTGCATCTACGTAATGTTTGCACACTAGAGCTTAAAACTTCATTGATCTCATTTAATTCGTGCCAATTTATCCCATGCAGCCTGAGCCAACCTGTCAAATTAACCGTCAACATGTGTGTCCTTAGACTTTGTTTAAGTCATCCAAAAGTCAGTCAAAACAACGGACGTCTTTACTTGCTCATATTTATATTACACCCAAACTGAATGTCACCCACCAGCTACCAGTGCGGGTTAGCTAACGCACAACCAGGCGAACTGAATACAAACGGACGGTTTTGCGTAGAAAACCTACCTTTGACGAGCCGTTCGGTGGTGGATTGTTTATTCTGCTCCTTCCCCGACATCCTTCAGTGTGTCTCGGTGGAATAATTGTAATTCCTGCTTGTAGCTGAACCCAGCTAGTCGTGTTAGCCCGCTAGCTCGGCTAAGCTACTGACGTTTCAGTTCGCGAGGAAAAAAAGTCCTGACCGCTCCGCTGTAAGAGCGGGGAAACGCAGAAAGAACGCTCGTCGGGGTCGGTTTGTTGATATGTACGCTCAAACGGTGGGGGAAAGGGGAAGGGGGAGCCCACTGTAACGGCAGAGTTTTATTTTCTGCCGTGTCTGTCCTTCGGGTTTGCTCACACAGGCGACCCAGCTGCTGTCAATTTCTCTGAGGGAGTAGCGATGTCCGACTCGTGAGCGATTCGTTCGCTTGAGTCGGATCTTTTTTTAGGGAATCGTTTGAACCTGTTCGTAACTCCTGCCCGAACGGTTCGCTGACGAAAAGAACTGAATCGGTTCTCGAGTCAACCGACTCATTGAAACAAGAACCGTCTCTTTTGGACGTGGCCTATTCAGAGTGAGCCACGAACTGATGAGTGAGCTGATTTACATAAAGTACCAACAATCAAATTGTTCCTAATCAAAATAACCGGAAACGTGTTTATGACTGAATTGTAAGGCACTGGGCACATTAACAGCTTTTTATTAAAACTCGTAACAAACATGACTTTTCTGTAATTGTCTGCCATATGTGTCTACAAATGGCTCAACATGTTATATGCCACGCAGGTGACGCAATACGTAATGACGTAAAAGAGTCAGTAAATTGGTTGCTGTTGAACGAACTGTTCAAAAGAACCGAATCCAAGAAATGACTCAGACTTCGTTTTTATGAAGGAGGGGTGGAGGAGTGAGCGGCAAGCGACAATAAAAAGGCTCTGCACGAGATGTTGCCTGCTTTTGTCAAGCGACCGAGCGGCTTGTGTATAATAGATGCGTATTCTAGTTTGTGTTTATTGTATTGCTCAAGTTTTATGTCTCACTCTGTCTTCTTTCTTGTTTGATCCGCGGAGTCGCCCTGTGACTCCCTTCTTGCGGATTAAACCTAATCCAAAACGCAAACGGATTTCCTACAACATGGCGGCATCTGCTCAACACGTATATTTGTGGGTAGTGTAGTTTTTAACCCACGCCTTACGTTATATGAGTCCGTTGTATGAATCGATATACAATTATTCGCTTGAATAATCCGTCTATCTCGATGACATGTATACTTTTTTATGTCCAGACATTACATTAAATAAAGACACACGAGGAGGAGGAGGTTAGAATTATGAACAGGCGAGGATTAATAAACAGCAATCCAGCATTGTCACCCAGTGGTCAAACAGAGGAACGACTGATCGTTTCATTCTTGACTTTAGATAAATACACGTTCAAAAGTGTATTTAATTATTTACACACAACGGCATACGTGAAAAATAGTTTATTTTATGCATTAGGTCAAATCTTTTGTTTTCATAGACATTGATTCAACACACACAGCAGCCATAAAGAAGGCAATATAACAAAGTAATATCCATTCATATTAAAGAGAGCGCTAATATGACACTAGAATACGTTTAAAGAAGTGAAGATTGCAGTGCATGAACTGGTGACTATCTACAGACGGTTTGCATAGTTTGCATATGACCCCATTGTATAGGTAAATTGATGTATTACAACATTCTATGGAAAGTTTTTGAACTGATATTTACCAGCAGAGGGCGACATGCTACTGCACAGAGATGGCGCTATGATTTTATGCCCGATCATTAAAAATATGAGTATTAGTGTTCGCTTAAACTACAGCATATATCTGAATACCCCCTTTCAAATGTGATAACATGCAGAAACATAAATAAATGAGAATTACGAATTTCATATACAACACACTGCTGCAGAGCCTACAGTTTGTATGGGAGAAGTGTCAGGACTGGTCATGACTGAATGCATTAAAATCTGAAAACTTGCTCTGCCTGAATTTTTAGGCATGATTTTTGTTACATACCATTATTCTGTAATTATTTTACCACTATACCAATATCATTACCATTGATACCAACACATAATACCAATATTTTAACTCGATACAATTCAAATAGCATTAATAATAGCTAGATATAACAGAGAATAATAAACTGAAATCATTCCGCTCGAAAAACAAAATGCCCAGCGACCCCACAAAACGTTGCTATGCAACAAAAACTATTTGTGTGCCGATATCGATGGATTCGAACGCGGTATTGACCAATCAGAGAGCAGAATCAGAATGTTCGTTTAGAATGTTGCTTAATTGCCTTGTTAGTTTATCTATATTAATAAAGTAATCATTTTAAAGTAAATCAATATCCATATACTTAAAAACATTAAATATTACATAAACTACATTCCGTTTGAGTGGTGTGGACCGAAAGCATATTTTAATTTAAAAGTCTATTTTTAGCTTCTATCAGGGTTACTCGCAGGTTCTCCAAACTGCTCATAGCTCGTATTTTCTCAGCGGAATGAGGCTGAGAGCGTGTTTCTTATCTCTTCGTTGACTTCGTGAGCCGGTTTTTCTTGTATTTGGTTATTGCCGGACTCAGAGAGGTCGTAGGCACCATGACGTTAACTGTCTACTTCAGGCGCGCGGAAGGTTTAGTCGCGCTCAAAATATCGATACAGTGATGTTCACGACACATGGTGCTGCTGAACTGGTTTGGGCTTCCAGCGAGACCGAAATCGCCATTCGCAATGGGACAACTGAGTTTCCCCCCACCGTAGTAACCCCAGCGGAGCCCAAACGTAGTGAGCCGTGTGGGGAGCAGCAGACTCTGGACTTGGACTTGACTAAGACAGTGATCATTGGGATGATGCTCAGCACCATCACCGCGGTCACTGTAATGGGCAACACGCTGGTTGTGATTGCGGTGTGTGTCGTGAAGAAACTTAGACAGCCGTCAAACTATCTGCTAGTATCTCTGGCCATCGCTGATCTCTCTGTGGCTGTGGCAGTGATGCCCTTTGTCATTGTGACTGACCTGACAGGAGGCGTCTGGCTGTTTGGGGAGGTTTTCTGCAACATCTTTATTGGAATGGATGTCATGTGCTGTACAGCATCAATTATGACATTGTGTGTGATTAGTGTGGATAGGTAAGTTCACTTTATGAGTTCAAGATTAATTAAAGGTTTTGGTTATTTTAAGAGAAAGTTGAATTCGTATCGAACGGTTTTTTCCTGCTATCATCTGTTTTCTACGAGTTCAAAAACCAGCATTATAGTGCGAAAATAATATGCAACTTTTATTATGTATACAGATATATCTTTACCTTTTACATGTAAAATCTATATAGACATTACATAAAAAACTTCTTATAACCCAATAGAAATATACAAAATGTATTAAATACTAACTATTTCATGTTCTAGGATTCACTAAAAAATTTGTGACAAGATGCCCCAGCAAAACCTGTTAAAACCTGCCCAACCTGATATTCACTTAAAAATACATTAAGAAAATACAAACAAATTCATAAAATATGCAACAAAATGTTATTATTTAATATGCAACAAAATATATATTTATACAAATATATTAAGTTATACGTTTTTATATAAAATTGATATCTAAAAACACATTATCACAATAAAAATATCAAAACATATATTAATAACCTTAGTAAATACTCTTTGTATATTCACTGAAAAAATTGACAACATGTACTAATACATGATACCAGTTAAAACCTGTGCAATCTGATATACATAAAAAATTAAATAATTAATAATAATAATAATAAAATAAATTTTATTCATAAAATAAATAGAAATAAAATAGAATACGATAAATAAATAAATAAACTTATTAATTAATCAATTAATTAAAATCCTGTACCTGAACCTGGCCTTTATACAAAAACTATTGCAAAATATTATTTATGAGTTTTTTCAACACACATATCTAAAGAAAAGAAGCGTTTGAATTTTTGTCTCCAAACCAACATATCAACTAAAACTATTTACTAAAATGTCAAAACGTCTCCTTTGTAATTGAAAGTATATGAGTTTAGCGTTGTACAAGGTTTATTAAATTATTTTTTTATGAAAATTGAAAAGCATATGGGGAATTCAGTGTGTTAATTTTTATTAAAATGATAACCAAAACACTTACGTAACCCTAAATAAATAAACTGAGCATTAAAAATGCTTCTATGTCATTTGAGGCTGGATGAACTAGACTTCTGCGTCTTGGTGTGTTTGCAATTTTGATGGTGCTCTTTGATAAAGTTTTGAGCTGGAACCCCAGGAGGTGAGTACTGCATGCTGAAACACCCTGCTTGGCCGTGGTAATTCGATTAAATAGTTAGGTGCTTTTACAGGTCTCAGTGATGAGTGCTGGCCTGACAACAACGTGTATCCCCTGCCTTACATTAGTAAATGTTTCTGCCATTTGTAGAACAGCCCAAAGTGTAAATTTAGATGCATACATGTGGAATAACCTCGTCATATTTGCTTATATAACTTTTTTGTTAAATTAATTAGCATAATGTAGAATAAAATAATATTTCAGAGAAGTCCTATCAAAAGATATTGGATATTTCTTTTTTAACAATCTATTACTTTGCTGAACAACTAATGATTCATATTATTAGCTTCTGTCTTTCTTTTTTTTCTCTTCCTAATTGTAAATTAATTAAAGAGTATTATTTAATGACATTTGAAAACATGGGCTGGGAATTTTGCCTTATTTTTAAAAACAATTTCTTAACTATGTTTCATGAGTGACTAAGATTACAAGTCTACAAAACAGATTTAGGCTTTGACTCACAGCCCTAAAGATGAAGACTATTTCACTAACCTTTAAAGTTGTACCATGAATATTAAATGCTTTGAAGGCTGAAGACAAATAATTCACGGATTGTACAAACCGGATTCTAAAAAAGTTGGGACACTAAACAAATTGTGAATAAAAACTGAATGCAATGATGTGGAGATGGCTAATGTCAATATTTTATTCAGAATAGAACATAAATCACAGAACAAAAGTTTAAACTGAGAAAATGTATCATTTTAAAGGAAAAATATGGTGATTCAAAATTTCACGGTGTCAACTAACCCCAAAAAAGTTGGGACAAGGCCATTTTCAACACTGTGTGGCTTCTCCCCTTCTTCTTACAACACTCAACAGACGTCTGGGGACCGAGGAGACCAGTTTCTCAAGTTTAGAAATAGGAAT
>JAUMHG010000002.1:792050-803307 GCA_032359395.1 Enteromius anoplus | reverse complement strand
ATTTATACTGCTTGTTTATGATTAGTTTGTGCAATAAATACCTGTACAGTAACTGCATTTGCCTGTGTGTGTGTTTACATTGTTCAGAGGTGGGTAGGTTTAGGGTAGGAGTGGGGTTTGGTACTTCAATAAAACAAAAAAAAATTGAGTCTAATTGAGACGAATTGGAGTTAGTCTGTGTTGCATGAAAGTGCGCATAGCACGATTCAATTTGGCGTAACATTTATTGACTTCGGCATGCAAAAGACTGATAAATTAATATTTAATGGCAAGGTTGGTGAGGTTTACAGAAATACAGGACACACGGGCCTAGGCTATAATTTGAAAAGTTTGTGGGCAAACCTCAGGTCAGTCTGAGCGCTCATGGTACACCTGTAGCCGCCACTATCAATCATGTTCATTTAAATTTAATTGGGGATATTAAATTAATGCCAATCTGTTTGGTTTGTTTAGATTATACAGTATATTATTTTTCTTTTATTATTACAAGCTTTTTTTAAATAGGCTAATAATGATTGTTAATTAGTGATTTCATATTAAACCTTTATCTCGCTAATAAATGCCACAGTCAGGTCAATTAAAAGATTTATTAGTTGCTTTTTACACATCGTCTGATACAGAACAAAACACAAAGGTCTGCCCAGAGAGAGAGAGAGAGAGAGAGTGCTCTCGTAATCCAATTGTTGGTATGTCAACCCATTAGGTGTATCTCCAGGGATTTCACTGGCATTACATACAAAATATTTTAATTGGCAACTTTGTGTTGAACCTTCTGGCCGGTTACATAGCCTACTAAATTCGTTAATGAAAAACCATTGTTGCTTAAATAAAGTTTGAATAGCTTGCACTAAAAAGACGTATAATTCGTGTAAGCCTATGAAAATGTAAAATCCATTAAAATCCAATACTGTGCATGCGCGTCAAACATCTGATCCAGTATGCCATTGTGCTACAGGCTGAAGTGAGGACAGTCTCATTCCGCCGATGACCAGGGCCGGGCCTACTAATTTTCTGTTTTCCTCTAACAGCTGTTTTGGTGATTGCCTAGATTGCCTAACATTAAAAAAAAAAAACTGCAGTGCACTGCTCTTTTTTTTTTTTTTTAAAGTCACCAAAAAAGGCGCCTCGCTTTTTCAATATATAAAAAACACATTCTGTGTGATCAGGGCTATATGCTGCTATGAGCATGTAAGAAATACTGCCGCTGCACATATGTGACCCTGGACAACAAAACCAGTCATAAGTGTTAATTTTCCGAAATTAAGATTAACACATGATCTGAAAGATGGATAAATAAGCTTCCCATTGATTTACAGTATGATTTGGATGGATAGGGCAATATCCGACCGAGATACAACTATATGAAAATCTGGAATCTGAGGGTACAGAAAAATCTAAATGCTGAGAAAATCACCTTTAAAGTTGTTCAAATGAAGATCTTATCAATGCATATTACTAATCAAAAATTAAGTTTTAATATATTTTCAGTAGGAAATTGACTAAATACCTTCATGGAACATGATCTTTACTTACTACCTTAAGATTTTTGGCAAAAAAGACAAATCTATAATTTTGACCCATACAATGTATTTTTGGGCTATTGCCAAAGCAACTTAAGACTGGTTTTGTGGTCCAGGGTCACATATTATATACATAAAATCACACGTGTCACATCTGTACAGGTGGAGCTGGGGAAGGTGAAGAGTTTCTGAAGCAAGCTGCAACTGCTACAGCTAACAGCCAAGTATTTGAATGCCGAGCAGCATTCATTGCAAGCTCATTGGTTGATAATAAAAAAGAAGAACCAAGTGTTTTGCCATCAGCCAATCATGTCATTTTTCAGTGGCTGCAAAGTTGTTTTTGATAATTGAAGGTTGTTTTATCTCTTATTTGAATCCATTTTAGACACAATTCATTATAAACTCCTCATTAGTGTAAAAATCCTGATAGGTCAATTGTATGACTCTAAAATACGGCATTTCACACATTTGAAATCTTTCCAGCATCCCAATGCTGAGTCTAATTTCAGTATCTTGGGAGTGCTCTCCATCTGTTGAACTCTTCCAAGTCACAGCATTTTTAACAGTGCAACAGACAAAGTCAGCGTCAAGGACAATGTCAGTGTATGTTTGTGTTCTCTGAATTGTTAAATCTGCTTACTTGAGTAACTTGCGGCCAAAAAGCACTCTTTTGCATTTATCATGTCAGCATCTGTGCCCTGTAATGCCCTGCTGAAACCTTTCTGCAGGATCAAGTTTTGAAGATTACACTCACCTAATTTATGCTAAATACACGCCTAGTACACTCCACAAAATTACGGGGGACAAACACCTCTATTCCGAGATTTATGTGTCCACTTATTTTATGCCACTAGCGGTTTCCCCTCTGGAACTTGGCAATATTTTCCCTGCGCAGGCACTGCGGGCTGGTATGGCAGAGATTAAGGCTGTGTGCAAAGGATTAACTCATTGAGGAACAGAACATAAAGGTGGCCATACAGCAGGAGCAGAGCTGGGAGGCGGATAGCAAAGAGCTACAGTGACACAGCAGATAAATTCTTGATCCAGGATGATCCCATAAAAGAATTGCCAGCCAGAGGTACATTTGGGGTGCACACAAAGACACTGCAGAGACCAAAGGGCCCTCTGAGCCCACTGGGCTGGGAATAGGGACACACAAGGTGGGGATGATGATGATGATGATGTTGAGAAGCATCATAAGATGATGGGAGCACCTGGCATTATGGTGTGGAGCTGTGACCGACATATGGCACCTAAGCCCAGCCAATGCACACAAGTCATTATTTACAGCTGGACTAAGTCAATATGAAACTGAGGTGATCTTCATCTATCCTTCCAAAAATACAAACTAAAAGCCAGATTTACTGCAAAACTGATCCAAACCCATTAAGCCCTTTTTAAAGGACCAATTAAAGGGATAGTTCTTAGTTTCTTTTGTTGAATACAACATTTTATTTCAATAAATTTCAAGTTTCAACATTTAAAAAATGAAGAATTTGAAGAATGTTAAAGAATGTTTGAAGAATGTTTAATTTTGTTAGTATCACAATGCAATTCACATTGAAATTCACAGACTTTCTACAGAAGAATTTAAAAATGAAAATTCTGAAATTCTTCTCACAATTGTTACACTTCTGAGATATAAAACTCACATTTTTGACCTTTGTTCTCGGAATTGCAAATTATTAAATCAGAATTAAAATATAAATTCTGAGAGCATATCAGTCTTTTCCCTTATAATTTTAATTTTTTTTTTTTAATATTTTGAGACGAAAAGTTGCAAAAGTTTATATATAAGTTTATATATGTAAATAAATAATGACTAACTAAAATAATGTTGTGCAGATGACATGAGTGTTTTACATACTTATATATACACACACACACATAGACTGTCGTCTAGTTTTGAGCATTTGGGGGTCTCTTGCTCCTGCAGCGAGGTGTAAACATTTGGCTGCCCTAGTTATCACCTCAAGTAACACTCAACACTTTTTTTTTTTTTGTGCACACACAATGCGGTCCTTGAAGACAAAAGACATTAGGATGTTTCCGTTTCATGTCTATTTGTAACCTCCAGGTGCACATAATAAAAAGATGTCAACTGACCGAGGTTACATAAACCAAACTTTGACGTGTTTGACACATATGCTTCAACAACCGGTCGAACAAAGACCATTCTCAATAGTGTTTTCACGCAGCATCAAGTGTAGTTTTTGAAAGGGAACCTGCATTTCCCAAACAAGTACCATGTGTTAATGTGTCTGGAGAATTTGCGCCTACCCAACAGAAACTTATTCCATTGATCTCAAAGGAAAATATTAAAGAGCTAGACAGCTGGAAGTCTTCATTTGAGTGCCTCACATCAGTCTGTTGAAGGTCTAGTGTCACAGCTTTCATTGTTATAGCGGCACCTCTGCTGGGACCAGTTAGCAGATTGGTTGCACTTCTTTGTGGGCTCCAGCTCAAGGCCCTGGATTAGAAAAAAGCAGACTTTCTGGACACATCCAATGGGATGCAACACAGGGGAACTAATTTGTGATTGTTGGCCACTACAAATCTGGACAAAAGACTGCTGAGCTGTAATTCTTGAGAGTGTGTGTACTTGAAACAGTTTGCAAGTTCACAGGAGTCTGGCCTTTTGAAAGATAATTTTAAGGAATCTTATATTAAAACCTTTGTGAGATTAATTAACCCATATGCCCTGTCCTATCCATTACATTATATTTCTGCAAAATCCAAATAATGCTAATATCATATTTCTATGTTTTTGTGTCATTCTGAAGGAGAAGAGCTTTATGAGACCTCCCCATATGAACCAATGCATCTCTCTGATGAGTTTCGACTCGCCTCCATTATTTCAGGTGAGTGAATACATCTTAAGAGCTTTTCTATGTTTTTCAGTGGTTAAAGAAAGTCCAGTTTTCTGTTCAAGGTTAGCTCAGTCTTTTATGTTATATCTTCTTATACTCTCAGACAGTTTAAGTGTGATTAATTGATTTCTACAGACCTACAGTTTGCTGTGTTGCAGTAATGTTATATTAGCAGATCCAACATGATAGACATGTCCAGTCATATCTAATCAACAGTGAAAAGAACTATTGCTCACACATTCTGAAATGCTTCAGTGTCAAAGCATTCAGTCATTTCTTTGTGGTTTTTCTCACATTTTTGACACTAAGCATAGCAAGAACCAAGGATACATTAACTACTGTTGGCATGGTTATGTCTGTGTTTATATATCAATCAGTCCATCCAGGATGTTGGGATTCTGCGATTGCTGAATTTAACACAAATTTAAAAATTTTTAAAATTATGTTATGTTTAAAGTTATTTCCATTATATCATAAACTACTAACTTGTTGTAAGCCAAAAATAATTCAGTAATAGTTAGGAAATAATTGTATTTTTAAAATAAAATATTTTTTTTTAATTTTGTTATTTGTTTCGTCATATATTTGGCTTTTATGGGCCTTTATAGTGATATATTTAGAATATTAAGATAGGAAAAACAGCTCATATTTATTTAGAAGCCCAAACTGAGAAAAAAATTGTAACATGGTGCATTTATTCTTTATATGGCACAATATGTAAATTAATGTAAATTATAACTTTATGCAAATCGGTATGCCTACATTGAGTGCATGTTGAGCCATCAGACCCTCTATAGACAGCAATACAACTAAAATGATCCCGGATCCAGAAATGAAGTAAAAATATTGGTAAAGCAGTGTATGTGACATCAGTGACGTCATCACTTTTTTTTGTTGGTATTTTAGTATAGTTCAAGTGAAATGTTTTAATGCATTCATAAATTCCAAACTAACAAATTAAATGTTAATTAAAGGTGCAGTGTGTAATATTTAGGAGATTTTATTGGCATAAATGCAATATAACACACAAAACTATGTTTTCAGAGGTGTGTAAAGACCTTGCAAAATAAGCCATTATGATTTTATAAGCTTAGAACTAGCAATTTATATCTACATACACCTGGGGTCTCTTACATGGAAGTCGGCATTTAGTGCCGCCGTGTTTCTATAACAGCCCTAAATGGACAAATGTCTACAGAGTGTGTTTCGACAGTTCTACTTCTTCCTCATCTCATCACTTGATTGGCTTCTGTCAGGTGACAGAAGATGACATTTTTGTCCTGTGTCAGCTTCCGTAGCTTCTGTATGCGTTTTAAAAGGGCGGGGTGAGGGGGGGACTTAGCCGTTGGTTGAAATTCGAATCGTAACTGCTAGATGCCGCTAAAAATTACACACTGCATCTTTAAATTAAAACTGTCATAGTGGCCTCTAGTGGTGCTTGAGGACAATCAAATCACTTCGCATCACCTGGACTCGCATTCTATCATGGACTCCATATCCCAGCATACACTCCACACCCACACCTGCCTACATTCAGCAATTATCACCTACAGCTGTTGTTTCACAACCACTCACACTTCCTATTTAACTGTTACATTCACAATCAGTCACTGCAGAGTTTTGATCTGCATAGCTGACAATTCTGAGCGTTTAACCCATCTTGTTCTCGTGTTTGACCTCTGCCCATTCTGTCTGTGTATTGATTGTTTGCTGCATGCCTTGACCTCCTTGCCTGTTTTTTGACCACGATTTTTGCCAATCCTGTCTTGTTATTGTTTGCCTGTGATTTCAACCCAGCCTGTATGACCACGCTTGAAATAAAACTGCAAATGGATCCCCACGTCTTCGTCTCCTATGTTACAGTAAACTTCGCTGAAACAGGATCCAGCAGCTACTCCTTGAATCGATGGCCAGGTATGGCCATCTGAACCGTTGCACTAGAATGCCGTCGACCCTCAGGAGATTCCGCTGGTGGTTACACGACCACCAAGGGGTTATGGTGAAAGCCAAAGTCTCTTTGGTGGTTCCGACGGTGGCTGCACTAAACCTTGAGGTGTTGGCTGCTGCTGTAGCATCCCCAGAGGATCCGCCAGTGGCTGCACAACCTCGGGAGATGTCGGTTAAGGCCATAGATTCTCCAGAGGTTCCTCTGGTGGTTGCACAACCTCTAGGTACGTCACTTCAGGTCACTGAACTCTTACCTTGCCCGGTTTCAGACACGGAGGTTGTCGAACACTCATTCCAGTTGTCCAGTCCGATTCCTGAATTACGGTCAGGAGAGCCGTTGACGGGTCCAAGCCCGAATCACGGCCAAGAGAGCCGTTGTCAGCTCAAGTTGACAAATTACGGCCAGGAGAGCCGTTGTTGCGAGGTCTCATGTCCAAGTCATGGACAGGAGAACCGTTGTCGGTTCCAAGCCCCGAGTCACGGCCAAGAGAGGCGTTGTCCGGTATGGTTGCCGAATAACGGTCAGGAGAGCCGTTGTTGGGTCCAAGCACCGAATCATGGCCAGAAGAACTGTTGCCAGGTCCCGTGTCCAAGTCACGGCCAGGAGAGCCATTGTCAGGTCCAAGCCCTGAATCATGGCCAGGGAAACCGTTGCCAGGTCCCGTGTCCGAGTCCTGGCCAGGAGAGCCGTTGTTGGGTCCTAGCCTCGAATCAGGGCCAGGTGAGCTGTGGTACGGTCAGGTCTGGGCCAGCCATATTGCTCTGGTGGGTGCTTATCTCACCAGACCTACCTGGGAGGTTGCTGCTGTTCGGTGCTCCACCCTGGAGCATGTCTCTGTCCGCAGTTCCGCCCTGGAGGGAATCCCTGTGGCCTAAGCCGCTTTGGAGGGTGTGTCTGTTCCCGCCGCCACATCCGTTAATTCTATAAAGACTCCACCCACCATCCCTCCCCTACATGTCATAGTGGCCTGGTGTTGAGGAGACTCACATCACTTCACCTCACCTGGACTCACATTCTATCATGGACTCCATATCCCAGCATACACTGCACACCCACACCTGCTTACACTCCCTATTTAACTTTCACATTCACAATCAGTCTGCCAATTTGACCCAGCCTGTATGACCACGCGTCAAATAAAACTGCAAATGGATCCACACACCTCCATCTCCTATGTTACAAAATCGTAATTCTTATTTAAATCATTCAATTAGTTTAGATTTGAGTTTATATATATGAACAGTACTGTGCAAATGTCTTAGGCCACTAGTTTTTTCATGACCAAAAAAGGTTTTAGTCAGTTATTTCTATCTTTCTATCAGTTTACACAATGTAAAAAAATGTCAAGCATTTTCAACTAATTGTTATTTAGTAACAAGTTCCACAGACATGTCAAGCTGAGTCAATTTCTGACTTTAAAGTTTTATCTGAATTGTTCTTTTTTTAGTTGGCTCAACTTTTAGTGATTTTTTTATTTATTTATTTTTTTTAGTTTTTACAGTCCATTTAACTAAAATGTTTTTATTAGTCAAGTAATTAGAAGACTACAGCAAGTTATGCAAATTAAAATGTATCTGTTTACTCTATGTGTTTTATGTTACCTCACCTAGGATTTATTATTTGTGTTTCATAAATAAAGTATTAACTGGTGTAGGTTTAGTATTAACACTAAACCTACATTTTACGAACATAATAGCCCTTATTTAATATCAATCTCCATTTTAAACATTTTTCATACAACTAAACATACAGGTATTTAAAAAGTCACCTACATCTTGTCCTAAGGGGTTTTCATTTGTGGGTGAAAAATCCCTTTAAAGCTCCAGTTGACAAACATTACATCTGTAATACAACTGCAGAGTTCACTTTAAACTTTGTTTAATGAACTAAACAAGCTAAATATATATTTATATTTATTATTGTTAATAATTAAATTTTTAAAATGAGGCAGAAGTAAGAAAATAAATAAGTAAATAAAATGGACCAGGTGTTACAGTATATAAAATCAAATCAAGTCACCTTTATATACATAACCCTTTATACAATAGTGATTGTGTCAACGCAGCTTTACAGAGTCAAACAGAACAAATTGTTTATATAGTTAAACTATTTTATTTGTTTACAATAACACTTAATTTTTCCAGTTAAAGTCAGTTCATTGGTGATTTGGTGTTTATGTCATCCAGTTTAGCTCTCTTCCAATAATGTCTTTGCTATTAGCCAAGGGTTCCCAAATAACCGAGGCAAAGGGCAACAGCGGCAATGACAGAAAATCATTATAGTAACACAGCTTTTTACATGTTTTATGAATTAAACAAGGTGAAAGACCATATTCTCTTCATCTCAACGTCCCTCAGACATTTCATACAATTTGATGCTTTTTATACATGTTCATTTGTGTATGGATATATTCATTTTAAATGTACATTGATACATTCAGTCAGTCTAAAGTTAATGACAAATATTTATTTAGTGCTATACTTGACTTACGTTACCTGACTTTACATAGCTACACTGTTCTTTACCACGTTTCTTCAGATATACAACCAATACAACACTTTCTAAATGTTCACTCAAAAATAAATCTAATATGTTGCATGATTTTTTTGTTAAAGTTAGTCTTAAAAGAAAATTTATTTAGTGGGACTTCCCTGAGGCATTACATTGACAACATGGCGACGCTGAAGTCAGTCAGCTGCCTGCACGGTGTTCGCTGGCTGCATTCGTTTTTATTTGTTTAGTCAACATTTAGCAGTCTGAATGTTGACTGGATTTGAAAATAACCATTCATTTAATGTTTTTAATATATTTGTGCAAACTTAATGTAATATGTCTTCTCAACTAAGCCCAAGCAACAAAACTAAAATATGTTTGCCCTTCCATCATTTTGTTAATTGGATTTTTTACAGTGTTCCAAACATTAGTTTTGTCATTAAGTGTATTAATGCAGTGAGATTATTGTCTGCACAAGACGTCTGACAACAGCCAGTGCTCCACACAGAGATGTGATCTGGTCATCATCCAGTCTGTCTGAAATTAAATAAAGTAACAGAACAAACTGAGACTAAGCCCAGAAGAACTGTGGCAACGTCTCCAAGATGCTTCAAAAAACCTACCTGGAAAGCTACACTATTGGTCAAAGTTTTAGACACTTGTGTAAACATGTTGTAAAATGAGGATGCTTTTAAAAATAATGCCATAAATACGTTGAATTTATCAAGTAACTTCTAGAAACTAAATCAAATTTGGTATTACAGTTTTTGGTAAAAACAGCTTCTGTTCCAAGGTACACTTGCCCCTAGTTTTTCAGATAGCTTTCCAGGTAAGTTTTTTGAAGCATCTTGGAGACTTTGCCACAGTTCTTCTGGATTTAATCTGTCTCAGTTTGTTCTGTACACACAATATATTAATATAAAAAAAAATAAAAAATAGACCATACTTGCTAAACAGTTTGAGATGCTTCCAATTAAAGTCATCGGCTTTCTTTTCTTCTACAACAACAAACTTTATATAAGGATTTATATACTGGGATTTATATACTAAAATGTATTATTAAAAGAAGCATTAATCAAATGCTTTCTTACAAACAGATGTATTCTTAGCAAGGAAAAGTAAGGTGCTATACAGTAATTATGCAGCAGTAGCCATCCATTCACTACAGTCGAACCTCTATTCCTTTTAAACAATATACAGAAAATGGGACTGTGTGTATTAGTCACGATGGTCATTCAAAACGACCACCAAGGAGAGTGAAATTACTTCATATTAATTATAATTGCAGCTTTGAACAAGGCTCTTAAAAGACATTTCTATGATTCATACATTTTACCTCAAACAAGTTTTTCTTTCTTATTCACTGTCACCTCCAAATTAATCACATTTCCTAGCAGCCCAGCTCACGGTGACATGCTGAGCCTGTTGGAATGCGGTTTATGGGGAGGCAGAAACGAGTTTGCGGGGCTTTAGGTCGAAAAGGTAAACAGAAAACACATATACAGAAAATCAAACACATGCTGTCTCGCTGATGGCTTTTAACAAAAGCTATCCCCCCACACAGCCACAAAAAAAAAGCTATTTTTGTTTCCTATTCCTTATGCGATTGTTCACGTTTCTCATTTGTTCGATCACAGCAGAGGTAATCTGTAGCCTTATATAAAACCGGCTAGGAGGCCATCTGAAAAACCATCTCTACAGGCTGCAAATGCTTTAGACCATGTACAAGCACATATGCAATCATATTGAGAATTATTTGGCATGTCAGGGACGTTTAAGGTAGTAAATGCACTGTGAGAAAATGCTTTCATATGTAAGGTGTTTTGTGAGAAGCGTGGCAGTTTCAATTACTTCTGCATTATTTGTCTTACACCCGTTTTGCCGTTCTGCCCTTTTATATATTCCAACGTAAGAAAAGCATATCACGAAATGTGAATTTCCTTCATTTTAGGTAATATTTTATGCAGCTTGTTTCAGAGCCAGTTCCTTAAATACCTATACCAATTTGGGTGCTTTTAAAATATGATTGTGCTAAAAATTATATTTTAGACATGTTTGGAATAAAATGGCAGAATCCTGTGTTATTATTATTATTATTATTATTTTAACTATTATAAATACACACATAATTGTTGGTTGTGATGGAAATTATGTCATGATTATAAATAAAAACGTCTAGGTTACGAACGTAACCCACGTTCCCTAAAGGAGGGAACGGAGACGTTACATATGGGATCTCGCATGAGAGACCGATCATCTTCGAGTCATTTTGAAAAGGCCAATGACAATTGGCGTGTAATAATCACAGGCAGGTGCATCTCGTCACAGCGTAAATATGAGAGAGCGAGCCTGGATTGCACATGCAGGTTTTCGCTGAGGAGCCGAGTCGGCGTCAGCGCGACCCAGGTTCGTGGCAGAAAGATGTA
>JAUMHG010000002.1:751031-761342 GCA_032359395.1 Enteromius anoplus | reverse complement strand
GTCTCTTTTGTCATTGTTTATAATGAAATAAAATTTGACATCTAAAATATTTGACAGTCACCAAGAACGCCTCTCAAGGGCATGTGTTGTGTTTTTGCCTGACAGCCTCCTGTGCTTTATTGCTTTATTCCAGCCGAGTCAGACACTATCATTCCAGAGACTCCTGAAACCCAACGTCCGTCAGGATCGGCTCCCTCCATTGCCCTTTCTGACTCTGACTCTGATATTGAGATATTAGGCAGTTCCATGATGCCAGTCAGGTCAGTAATCAACTGCAGCATAAAAAGTGCTCCCACAATGTACAAATGTTTGTATTCCTTAAAAAATAAAAAAAAATTCACAGTAAAACCAATGAATTTATTAACTGAAATTGATAGTATGCATTGCATGTAATTTCACTGTTAAACTGGATGCATTTTAATAGGAAGATTGAACTGCCATATAATTTACTGTAAAAAAAACCTCACATAGAACTAAAAATCCCTGCGTCAAATAAAAATATTTTATATACATGTTTTTGTTATTATCAGTTTAGCTAACGTCTTCCTATTATTTTCTTCTTCTTCTTCTTATTATTATTATTTGATCATTACCAGTTATTATCAATTTGATCAAATATTTGCAGCCTTACAAATTTATTTTTGCATTTTTTTACTGCCATAAACTGCCATTTCTGAGACTTGACCTTTAGATAAAGAAAAGGCATTTATTTGATCAAATAGTTTCAACTCTACAAAGCTGTTCGTTGGTATGTATTATACTTTGATATCAAGGCAAGAAGAGTCTGAGAAAATAGTGCTGTCATCCGATGATGAGACATCACTGTCTGATGAAGAGGAAGTAACTTTGGTGAAGGTTGAGAGGAGGCCAAAACACAGCAGAACAATGAGATCTACCTCAAAAGCTCCAAAAGTACGTCAGAAAAGATCACGTATGGTAAAAACAAGCGCATTCCTTTGAATTTGGGTGCATTCCAGTTATCGTCTGGGCTGCGTGTCAGTAATCATGTCATTGACGTTTTAGGTGACCAACAGGGCGCACCCCTCGCCCCTGAAGACGTCTGGGATGGCAGGTACAGATAAGCAGAATCGCTCAATCAATCTGAACAGCTCCCATGATAAAAGCTCATTGATTGCTCGAATGGCTTCAGTATTGCTGAGTCCAGCTGAGTTTGAGGTGAAGATGCATTCGCTGCATTGATTCATGTGTTGCTGAGCCATGTTGACGTGCTCTCCTTTTCAGCATCTGATCCGGTCCACGAAAAGAGACAGCAGCAGATGTGTGGCGCTTCCCGGGAGAGCGACAGCGCCCATCGCAGGGGAAAGAGGCGGGCTTCTGCGGTGAGCTCAGGCCCAGTCATTGGATTAACATGGGACGCTCTGTCTCTGATCCTCTCAATACTGACAGCAAGGCATTTTATGCTGCTTCAAATCCACCGATGCTAAATTGAAAAGAGTGTCCCGATTAAGGACACTAACAGTTATGTCTTTTTTACCTGGGATATCAAGTCCCAGGTTACAGTTAATCCCTTTTCGAGATGATTTATTGGGCTCTTCGTCATTTGTCATTGGAGAGAGTGTGTGTGTCCACACTTAAGTACTGCAGTGGTGACGTATTTTTGTAGGGTAACCCATAAGTCACCATTGCTTTGGTTACCTCCACAAAGAAGCTTTTTTAATTATTGCAGAAAATAAGCTTTTCGATCAATAAAAGTTTATGATGGCACATTACATACATATGATAATGTTCACAAATTAACCTATGCCACACATCATCTTCTCACAGTTAAAAATACATCACAAACTGACAACACGCTGACAGACAAGACAGAGCAGGTTACTTTTGGCAGCTTTCAAATTTAGTCATTTATGCAAGGAAAAAAAACCTATTAACCACTGACCTTATTTCAGAAATATACCCCCAGTTTCACAGACAAGGCTTAAGCTAGTCCCAGACTAAATTGCATGTTTGAGCAGTCTCAGATGAAAATATCTTGCTCTGACACATGTCTAAAACATGTCAGTGTCATTGTTCTGTGTTAAGATGCACACCTTTAATGTTTTCTTGTAAGGCATTTTTGTAAAAGGGGCTTAAATATCTTAATTTAACTAATGCTTAGTCCTGGTTTAAGCTAAGCCCTGTTTGTGAAACCGGGCCATCAAGTATGAATTCACTCCACAATTAAACTTATAATTTACTCACCCCTATGTCATTCGATGGACTTCAATGGACGGGTTTCAGTGCAGCTTCAAAGGGCTCTACATGCTCCCAGCTGAGGAATAAAGTTTTTAATTAAAAAAATATTTTTATATATTATTAATATATTTAATAAAATATGTGTCATTTAACATATTGTTGAAAAGTCCTTCTCCACACTTGTAAACTTGAATTTTTCTCCTTTGCCACTTGTGACCTTTCCAAAGTCACTAGAGTGAAGTATTAGTGGTTAAAAAGTATATAAATGTTTATCTGTTTTAGAAAATGATCGATTGTTTCTATAGATAAGTCCCTTATTCTTTGGTATTAAGCCTTTTGAAGCTGCACTGAAACTGCAATTTGGACCTTCAGCCTGTTGGCCACCACAGAAGTCCACTATAGGGAGAAAAATCTGGAAATTTCTTTTCAACTAAAGAGAGAAAGACATGAGCGTCTTAGAAGGCATGCAGGTAAGTAACTGATCAGGACATTTTAATGCTGAAGTGAATTAAAAACCCTATTTACTTCAGGTTGATGGAATCAGACTGCTAAAATGCGAACTCGCTTCCAAGTTTCGACCTATTAAAATACGTCATCCCTGAAGCACTGGGATGTGGGTCACAATGGTGTTTTGTGTCTCGTTAGGTGGATGATTCAGAGGAGGAGGGGCCCGAGCCGAGATCTAAAGATCAAGAACGTATGTTGAGAAAACTTCAGAGAAAGTTCCCCCATCTAAACAAGAAAGTGAGTCAACACTGACTGACGTTGGCCATTTACTTGAATGAAAATATTTGTTTTGAGTTTCAGGGATAATGTCGAAGTGTTTGACATCCCGCAGGAACTCAAGGATGTTCTTCAGGAACATAGCTGGGTCATTGCCGATGCCTTGGAAACACTACGAATGTTCTCTGACCTGGGTGAGATTTGATTGTCTACACCTCTAAAGCACGTATGAATATGTGTACTTCACTCAAGTTTGACAAAAGCTGTATTCCAAGTACAGGAGTAATATGCCGTTTTGTGCAGCAATAGCAAATGGACACTACTATTCCCACATTCCACGGTAGTCTTCATAGTTATAAATGCCAGGAAACGGTGTTACAACTGACATCGGAGGTCAGGACAATGACAATCTGATGGATGTAGTATGTCCAGTACACTATATACATGCATATCTAGCATACGTATGAATTATTAATATAGACAGATAAAGAAAATTCGATTCAGGAACTGAAACTTTGCTTCCCAGGATTGAAAATGCTGGTATGTTATGGAAATATCAAGCATTCTTTTTAAATTAAAATATCTTATATTAATAATTTATGTGTGTGTGTGTGTGTGTGTATATATATATATATATATATATATCATTTGTTGTTTATTTATTATTTATTTTCCTAATAAATAAAAAACGGATACAGCACAGATACTGACACCTATTGGTGTGGAGCTAGCTTAGGTTAAAATTGTTCAAATTAAATCAATTCAACATGGTAACTTTAATGCAGAAATTCAGCTGCTAGTTGTGGCAACCATCCATCCCATGATTATGTAGTTTTATTTCACAATTGGTTAGAGCTATGAGAACAAAGATGCTACATAAGAATGTGAAAATGGTCCTAAAGCTTACATTCTTTCTGTACATTTAGAAGTTGAGTCTGAGGATGACTCCCCTCGAATTTCCACTGCTGCCAAACGCACCAGACAGGGCGCAAGTACCTGTCAACAAGCTCAGGTTGTCCAACTTCCCAGCCGACCCCAACCAAAACCATACAGACCTCTTGATGGGACCAAAACATCTCAGAGGAGTGCAAAGCAGTCAGTGTCCAAAACCATATATGTGAGCTCAGAGGAGGAGGGCAGTGACTCTGAGGCCTCTCTGGTGAATGTATTACTGGACTCTGACTCTGACCAAGCAGTTGAAACCCTATCCAAACTCAAATCTGAGATCCTCAGCTTCTTTCAGACCGCTTCTGTGGATGAGCTCACACTCATTGCAGGATGCTCTTTGAAGAAGGCTCAGAAAATCATGGAGCTGAGACCCTTTAAAAAATGGACAAACCTGGTGAGGAACTGCACTGCACTGCTTTCTGCTGATAACTGCCAGGACATTTAGGTCATGACCAAAGAGCAACTATTTTCAAATTTCTTTCTCAGGATGACGCCATGCACAGAGGAAATGCTCTTTCGCCTGAGCTGCTGGCAGGATGTCGGGAGGTTCTGAAGGAAAGGGAAGTTGTTAAAGGTCTCATGAGCAAGTGTGAGCACATATCGAGAAAACTGATCCAAGATGTGACCCAAGTGGTGCACAATGGCCCGGGTTCTATGAGCCAACCCCAGATCCTCACTAGCACGTAAGACTTAGCATCAGTCGATATCAGGGAAAAATTGGATTTTCATTGCAGAGTGATCATTCATTTTTCATATTTCTTTGGGATTTTCCAGATTCCAGCTAAAACCATACCAGCTGATTGGACTGAACTGGCTGGCTTTACTTCATCAGAACAAACTCAGTGGAATCCTGGCAGATGAGATGGTGTGTATTTTTCAGTGTTGGGTGTAACGCGTTACAAAGTAATAATATTACTTTTTTCAGTAACTAGTAGTGTAAGGCATTACTTGTCTGAAAATGTTAATATTATTACAATTTTCCCGAGCTAGTTACTTGCGTTACATTTGCCAGTAGCGCCTTCATCACACACAAGGCACACAGCACAGAGAACAGAAGGGAAGGGGAGGAGGCGTGAACGGAACAGTGATTGGTCTTGGTTTGGCACGAGGTATTATTTACCATCACCGATTGGTTAACACCCGGCAGCAGAGCGGCACGATAGAGATGAGAAGCTCGGATCATTTAACCGACTCAGACCTTTGAGTCTCGTTCAACAAAATGAACAAATCTTTTCGAGTCATCTCGTGCATTTCGTTCCTTTTAGCAATATATAATGTAAACGTTACCTGTTTCCACACATCTTACACAAACTATCACACTGCAAAGAAAAGACCAAATTATAATGCTATAAGAAACATAAAAGACTAATTCATTGTTTTCCTGGGACTTTAATCTATGATCCGCTCACTTCGCCTCTTATCTGACAAGTTTCTGGTTTCCCGAGTTGTTCGTTCATCACGTGTCAGCCCCGAAACGTTAACCTATGCAGCCGGCTCAGCCCCCGAAACAGGTGAATCAATAATTCCAAAAAACTACAGGATGTTGCGCTGATGCGAATCTGTTGCGATCTGTTGTTGGCCTAATAAAGACCCTAAAGAACACTCCTCCTTTGTATGTTCTCCCTCCATCTGATGCATCTCAGGCAATTATAGAGTAATTAAGAAAAAAAAGTAACTAGTAATATTACTAGTAATGCAACTAGTTACTTTCTCCAGGGAGTAATAAAGTAATGTAGGGCACTACTATTTTTGAGAGTAATATGTAATTTGTAATCTTTTTTGAGTAACTATTTATGATGGTTGTGTCTGAATGATCATTAACATTGTAAAGAACCCATATTTAATCGTTTGGATGCGTTTCCTTCTTTTAGGGTTTGGGGAAGACAATTCAGACCATCTCGTTTCTGGCCTACCTTTATCAGGAAGGGAACCATGGGCCTCATCTCATCACCGTTCCTGCTTCTACACTTGGTGAACAAAGCAATTAGCATCTAAATAAGTAGGGCTGTAAAATCGATTAATCGCTATTAATAGCTTTCAAAAACAAAGTATGTGTTTACGTCATTTTTGTGCATTTACTGTGTATATTTCACACAAAAATAAATAAATAAATAACCGAACCAGAATCTGAATGACCTAAAATTGTTGTTCTTTTTACAGATAATTGGGCTCGGGAACTGAAACTTTGGTGCCCTAGTTTCAAAGTGCTGGTATATTATGGTAAAACCAACCTTTTATTACTTTACAGTTTGGAAATGCATATTATAAAATGAGTTTTGATGTATGTGTTTATATTTATTAACATTTATAAATTTAGTGCTGTCAAATGATTGATCGCAATTAATCACACTCAAAATAAAGTTTTTGTTTACATAATTTATATTAATTGTATTAAATTAATATTATATTATATTAACAATTTACATTAATTGTTTACATAATTAAATCTACACACTGGGGTGTGTATATTTATTATCCATATTTAAATACAAGCACACATGCATGTACATATTTAAGAAAAATGTGGGTAACACATTATAATAACTACGCGCTATCATTAGTTAAGCATCAGTAAATAGTCAGTTCATCTTTTATAAAGCATTGTTCCAACATTAATAGTCATTAGTAAGCAGTTTATAAATACAGCTGTGAATGCCTTGTTCTTTATTTATAAGCCTATCTAAATGTACAAAGGAGATTTAAAGGCTCAGTTATCATCCTAACAGAACAAACAACACAGAGGGATATAGAACTATTAATTTCAAGATGCAAAAAAATATAAAACCGTACAACTGAACACTTAATTTTTTTTTCTATTAAACTGAAGGTGTATTATAGTGTATTATAGTGTATTATGGTGTATTCATAGTGTATTATAAAGTGTTACCAAAATGGGTTATGTTTATATATAATACAAAATATAAGAATATAAATATATAAGGGTAGTTGACGTATCAGTGTGTCCTGTGGTGTGACAGAAAAATTATATATTTTTTAATTATATACTGAATGTGTGTATTTGTAATAACATATATTAACAAAATATAACCAAAAACTTTTATTTTGGATGCGTTTAATAATAAATATTATTTATATAAAGAAGGGAATATAATATTCTTGATTTTAATTATTGTATAATATTGAATTTTTATATATAAAATATAATTATAAATTATATATACAAATGTTATTATTACACATAAATATGTTTTTTTTTAACTTGATATTTTTATTTATTCTTCCAAACACTTCCTCCATCTATCACTGGTCAAACTTACTAATATTTCCACCCTAAACTCACATTATAGTTTGACACACAGTGCTGCTGTGTCTGTCTGAAAATAAAATGTTTTTGTTTTTTTTCTGCTTCACTTTTTGCAGTGAACCCAACCTACAAAAGGTTTACTTTAACCTAGAAAAGAAAATGTTTTAGCATGAAAAAAAATTTGGGAAAGAAAATGTTGATGTCAGTCTAACAGAGTTATTTTGGTAGGGTCTGCTGAGGATCGCAAGTATATGCGCTATGAGATTCTGAATCAAATAGTGGATTACAACATCATCGTCTCCACGTGAGTATGGAAGTTCGGGCTCTCAGATACACTAATGGTTCTTGCCCTGAACCCTCGAAGTAAGATTCGAGGTGTCATATCCTTCATAGACCACCTGCATGCAAATCCGAGAAGGCGCCAGGGGAAATATGGATCTTTTGAACTATGCCACACACGGAGCCACAAGCCGTGAAGTTAGCATTGAAAAAAGCACCCCTGTTAAAGACATAATAATGATGAAATACTCAGCGTTTGAGTGAACGTGAAAAGGTCCAAGTAAAATGACCCTGTCCCATTCATTATTTATGGTAATGAAACATGGCTGAGCCTCATGTCCTGCTCCTTAATACCTCGGCTCATTAAGATGGTCTCTTGTGCACAGTTACAACCTGGCTATTGGAAATAGCAGTGACCGCAGTCTGTTCGGCAAGCTCAAGTTGGAGTATGCTGTGTTCGACGAAGGCCACTTGCTGAAGAACATGAACTCGCTGCGCTACCGACACCTCATGGCCATCAATGTAAGCTCACCTTAAGCTGCATGTATAGCTGTCATCCATAGCAACGTGTCAGTGGTCATTAAGAATAAATGCCTTGAGCTCTATTACAGCCACACGGCCTGTTTGTGTAAAAGCAGGAGTGTGTGCTGCCCCGATGGGGTTAACCACTGGGGTTTAACTACCTTTGCCCCCTCAGGCACTCAGGTTTCTCCTCCATTTGTGTCTCCCCAGGCTAAATATCGTCTGCTGCTCACTGGAACCCCATTGCAAAACAACCTACTGGAGCTCATGTCCCTGCTCAACTTCATCATGCCCAATATGTTCTCCAGCAGCACTTCCCAGATCTCCAAGATGTTCTCCATGGTAGAAACTGCACTTGCTTAAATGCTCATTTCTAATAGGGTTGACATAACGCGGTCATCACATGAGTATGATGTATATGAGTTTTTAACATGATAAACTATTAAAACTAAAAATAGTATTTTTAAATGTTGCAAATATTAGATGTACAATATCTTGCTAATTTCTTTAAAATATTAACCTATACACATAGATTTAAGATCAGTAAAATATTGGCTGATAAACAATGTTGCACAGATGTTTTGCATTTTTATCACTTTCGCTCATAGTGAACAATATAAAGCTGGGAGCATGCTGTATGGTATTTGCCAAATTGTTAACATCCAAGATTTTATGGGACCATCAAATATTTCATTAGTCGTTGGGGCATTATTTCAAAAGTTAAAGTTTTTCTTTCTTTCTAGGTTTGCTTGAGACTCATGTTATCTACCTAAAAACTACCCAGATTACCTTAAGGCCATTGTAATGCTCTAGAAAGAACCCAGACCACCTTTACAACGCTCAAACAATAATCTAGTCATGTTATAGAGAGCACCCAGAGAAACACCCTAGCAACCAACCGGCCAGCCTGATACCCTAGAATGCATCCAACACACCTTAGCACCATTCTAGCTCCCATCTGGCTAGCCTGATGCCCGAGAAAGTTCCCCCTGAGTACCTAAGCAAAACCCTAGCAACTGTCTGGCCAACCTAATGCCTGAATTCCAGCCTAATGCCAGCCAAAACACCTTAACAACACCCAAGCAATCACCTTTCCATGCTTGTAGAAAGTACCCAGTATACCAAACACGATAGCAACCACCCAGAAGACCCATAAGGGCGAGCAGCACTCTTATTTTCTTCAATAAATTAACATGTTTGAAATATCTCAATTAGATTTTCTTCCACCAGAAATCTTCAGAGGAGCAGAGTAGCTTCGCGAGGGACAGGATTACCCAGGCCAAGCTCATCATGAAACCCTTCATCCTCAGACGTGTGAAGAGCGAGGTGCATCTGCATGCAGAGTCCATAAGCATTTTGCATAATGCATGTCGTCTCAGAATGCATGCCAATGTGAAAATCTGTTGGACAACATCTCAAATGCATTATTCAGTCTCACGAGCAGATGAGGCACTTTGCTTGTCATGTTGACCCTCTGTGGCTCTAGGGCACTCCAGCGTTTCACTGACAGATGATGATGTGCCCGGCAGGTCCTGAAGCAGCTGCCTGCCAAAGAGGAGCAGGTTGAATTTTGTGCCATGTCCGAGAAGCAGCAGCAACTGTACAACTCTCTTTTCCAGAAGTTGAAGAACTCCAGTAATGGGCAAAGTATGAATTTAAAGGAGGTGTTCGAAATTGTACTGCCTTTAGTATATTTTGAATCATAGTTTATTTACCATGTCTTTCTGCAGAACGTGAGCTAACCAATGTGATGATGCAGCTGAGGAAGATGTCCAACCATCCTCTTCTTCACCGCCAGTATTATACCACAGAAAAACTCAAAGCTATGAGCAGACTCATGCTCAAGGTCTGGGATATTTTTATATGAAGTCGTACATTTTGATTAACGCCGCAGGAAGTTTAGATCTTAGCAGGCCCTGATGGAATCAGTATGCTTCTTACATTTTCTGCACTTATTTTAAGTAGGTCAGCAGAGCTCATGTAGCCAGACTTTTGACTATCAGCATTAAGTTTGATAATGTTTTTGGCTTATTTTGCCAAGAAGCTATCCATTTATACTAGGGGTGTAACGATACGTCGTATCAAATCGAACCACTCGGTACGAGGCTTTCAGTTCGGTACGTATACAAACCGAACGATTCAGAAAAAAAAAGAAAGAGAATAAACTGTGTAAAATATAATGTATTCAGTGCTACACTCAACAAGGCAGCGCAAACGACGAGACAGGGAACTTGCGTCTGCTCCTCCCACCCCCAAACAAATGAGAACCAGAAACACACACATTACAAACTATCACCCGCAGCATTCAGGTAACGTTAGGCATTTCAACCCAACATCCAGCTGTTTAACCAGAGCTGCATCTTTCTGCTCTAACACAC
>JAUMHG010000002.1:723949-736544 GCA_032359395.1 Enteromius anoplus | reverse complement strand
CGGGAGGCGGGCACACTCTGTCAGTTTAAATCTAGATTAAAGACACATCTCTTTACTCTGGCTTACACTTAACACACCAATACACTTTTATTAATCAAATCTGTTAAAGCAGCAGCTCTGGTCCTGGTCCTCCCGCCCTGCATATTTTGCATGTCTCTCTTTGTTAACGCACCTGATTTTGATAATCAGCTCATTAGAAGAGAGCTACATGCATGTGTTCCAATTTACTGAATCCGTGAATGAATGTTCCGAAGTGAAGTAAACTTAATGGACACTGTGTAGGGACCATGTCGATTGGAACACAGCTCAGGACCAGGATTGAGAACCGCTGCGTTAAAGGACTGTTAGGCTGCATTAATTAGATCAGCCGGAACCGGGAAAACTCCCCTTAACACATGATGTACTCGTTACATCGTAAAAAAATGGCATCTACGTTGATATTAGTCTGTATCTCTCTTATTCTGCTACTCAGTCCATATATCCGGATCAGATGTTTTACCAGCACAAAGAGAGGATCTTCATTGGAGACAAGAACACCTAGACAAGCTCCGTGGACAGATCGCCGGAACCAGATGCACACACACACACACACACACACACACACACACTATAATCCTTACACAATCTAACATGTGTTTAAAATTGAACTGGAAATTAGGTGCTGGGCGTCCGGCCAGAGGAGAACTGGACCCAACTAAGCCTGGTTCTCCCAAGGTTTTTTCCCCATTCTCTCATGGATGGGGTTTTGGTTTCTTGCCGCTGTCGCCTCTAGCTTGCTCTAGTTGGAGACTAATTTCCAGTGATTACCGTCGTCTTGATTACAGAGACCGTCTCTGCATTTGATAAATAAATAGTTTAATTATCGTCATTATACATTACCATCACTCTATTCTCCTATTTGATAATGTTCAGTGATCTCAGAGTCATTTACGGGTTCAGGTGAGTCGGTTCATGGGACCTCACAGTCCTCCATAGACTCATGTTCGATCCCCGTCCCACCCCTCCCCATTATGACCCAGGCACTACTACCTCCTGCCAAAAAAAAATCATTATCCCGCCTGTACCGGCCCTGGGTCATCGGATGGTTCTGGGGAAGGATGGTACCGTTCTTTGTGGATCAAAAAAAGTTTCCATCCAACTGGCCTTACAGACAAAATGGTGTGTATCATGACAAATTCGAACTGTTGCATACGTTTTTGTGTATGGAAAAAATGTTTTGGCCTGTTTTCATATGTAATCTTACCTACTGTGCAGATTATATGCACAATAGTCCCAGTCTCACTGTATTTATTCGTTTCAGGGACACGATTATTTTGTTATTTTCGTAAGTCCAGCACTTTCTTTAAATTAGGATTCCATTGGATGCATCCATTAGAGCTGGACTTACGAAAATAACAAAATAGACGTGTCCCTGCCACAAATAAATAGATTAAACATAAATTTGATGATTTAGTCATGAACTGCGTGAGACTGGGTTGCAATAGCCTGTTCTTCATCAGCTCAAACGAACAAAAAAGAAAACATTATTAAATTGTATAGGCCTACATAAAAATATAAATAATTTTTTTTTGTACCTACAGGGTAATGTGAAATTACAATTAAATTACATTGGAAGTGACACATAGCTGTGACCCTTATGCCTAAATTATTTTCCAGTTATTTATTTTACACAAGTAAAACTTAACAAAGCTATATATAAAAGAATAGGCCCATATGCCAAATATATTTTTCTAACGAAATAATAAATTAACAAAACGAAAGAAAAAAACTGCACCAAGTAGCGGCCTAAAGCTTGTAAAGATTTCAGTTTTTTGATGCGCTCTCGAGAAAACGGCCTCCAATTTGTTTCCTTTATTTACAAAACAGCTGTTTTTTATTGTGAATGTACACAAATTAAATAAATATTTAGAATAGTTTAGAATAATGTCTTATTCTTGAGCGAGTATTGTAAGCTGTTTCCACTTTTATAAGGGAAATAAAATCAAGTGATCTTGTCGGCGCCGCGCGCAGTTGCATTACTAACGGGAAGTATTAAAGCAAAATCAAATTAAGATATGTATGTTTGAGAGGGAACTGGTCTTTTACTCATATGCAATTTTAGATAAAAGTATGAATATGATTTAATGCTCTTTTGAGCTATATAGAAACTGTGCCTTTACTTTGATCAACACCAGGAACATGGACGCTGCTTATATTATCCGTGCTGGAGCGTGTGACGCGATTGTGTTATACAATATGGATCGTGTTCAAACCAGGTGTCGGAATGGTGCATGTTTCTCATCCAACCACAATCCAATTCCCTCTTTTCTGGACGGAGCGATTTATCTGGATGTTTGTTTGTTTGTTTTAAACGATGACCAGCCGGAATGAAAACAAGCTAGATGAAATAGGAGTAACGAGGCTATTTTTAAAATGTAAGGAGTAGAAAGTACAGAAAATTGCGTGAAAATGTGAGAAGTAGGCTAGAAGTAAAAAGTCGGCTGAAATATAATTACTCCAGTAAAGTATAGAAACTCAAATTTTCTATTTAAGTAAGGTAACGAAGTATTTGTAACTAGTAACTTGACACCTCTGATGATTAGTATTGCGCCCATGCCTGCTTTGTCCCGAGACTGACAGATATGCTGCCTTTCAGTAAGCATAACAGAACATGAGCCTTTTAATGTGTATTTTAATCTATTGGGTTCAAACTCTGGGTTTTATCCGTGACACTATAAAAATCACTATTAAAAATTACACTGTAAAAATGGACGCAAGATTGTATTTTACCACTGAATTTTCCCCTACTGGGTTAAATACTTTTTTAGCCTACTGAATATAAATGTAATTTTATATTTATTTATTTTTTCCCTTAAACTGTTAAGGAGCTCGGGGCACTGGTAGGATGCTTTTGAGGTTCTATTAAGCATAACAGCAAAACAGTGACTGTAAAATATGTAGGCATGGAAATAAGTTTTGATGCTGGTTTTCACTGGTCATTAGGTTAATTTTGGCACCTGGCACTCTGTTGTAGATCTGATATCGTAAGTTTTGAATTGTAGCGTACATTTTCCAACTGAACTAAATTATTTTAAATTTAATTCATGCTTTGTTGCAGAATCACATCATTCTGTGCTTCTCCCATTATTATGTTTATAAAGATGAATTAAAGCTGTGTAGTAGTAGTTAGCTATCTCTGTGTGTCGTACGTGGCCGCTTGTCACGTCAATTTTAAGTCAATTCTGAATATAGCCTATTATTGCACGGCCTCAGACTTAGGCCCTAGCCAGGCCCTTACCTGAGATGCTTAGGCCCTAGCCTGAAATCGTTCAGATTTGTGTGTAATAGCAGAATAATTACATTTTGTTTCGTTGTATAGTTAATTTTTAAAAAAAGGAAAGAAAACATAAAAAAACTAAAAAAAATGTTTGGAGCATTTCTGTTCCTTAAATATACGTTTTTGTGTTTTAAAGTAACGACCAAGCAGCCAGCTGTAGACAGAGCTGATCATATATGTTTGATCAATTTAGCCTTCTCAAGTCATCACGACTTGCCTAAAATAAAATCTATATAGAATTACTAAAATAGTTCAAGCTTATGTTTAAACGTTATGCCTGTACTATCATAATATGTTTAGGTCAAATAAATAGATGTTGTGGTATATCCACGTTTTTGATGGGAATCTAAAGCACGCTCTGCAGGACACAGAGGCACCAGCACTATCACTTTTTTTTCTTTTTTTGTGGAAACAAAATAGCCTATGCCTTAATTTTTACTTATTATTCATCATTATTAATATTTGTGAAATAAATATTTCTGTGAAACGCGTTTAGGCTGCACAGAAGGCTGACATATTGATATATATATATATATATACTGATATAGCAGCAGAAGACTTTTATTTAGCTGAACGAACTAATGATGACGACATGGGCTTAGATTTGCTTGACCAATCGGCGGTAAGGGGCGTGTCATGACGTCCACAAGTATTTGGAGTCTTTTATCCCTTTTTTACCCGTGAACCAAAAAAGAAAACCAGGCATACATTTTTTTTTTTTTTTTTTTTTTAATAAATGAAAAAATGACCATTATCTCGTTTTTGAATATTTAATTTCAAATTGAAAAACAAATGATCACAACATACACGGACCCTGCGCGCACACTCTGAGACAATTAACGGGAGACGAATCTACTTTAACATATACTGAAAACGCTATATAGCTGAAATTTATTGTGTGGTTCCTGAAAAACGTGAGAAGAATCTCACATTGAAATCTCTCCTACTAAAAGAAAGTGCACCCTGCACACAATTCGCGCATAACAACCCTGAATGCAGGCTGTACAGGGGAGGATTCCAGAAAGCTTGGTTAACTTACCATTTGGTAAAATATAACATCCGGCTTGATTTACCCCCAAACCCACATACCGTGAGTATTTCGGTTCCAAAACACCTGATAAGAGTAAGTTTAATCAACCTCCTACTCGTACATAAAGACATATTTAATGAATCACCGATTTCACGAGTCAAAATGGAAAATGACGAAAAAAAGAGTGCGGCATATTTCAGAGAGATGGAGCTGGAAGTTTTAATGCATGTGTATGAAGAATTGAAGCCAATAATAACGAATAAAAAGCAATACGACTAAAAATAAAGAAAATGACGTTATGTGTGTTTGTGTTCAATTTAGTTTGGGTGGGTTTGGTTCATTTGCAGCCCTGTTATAAAAATTTTAACTGTTACCGTCTTGGAGAGAGATGTGTTGGGGAAACACTTCTTGATAATGCTGTGCGAGTTGAAGAATGTCATTGTTTGACTGACAGATAATTTGTGTCTCCACATCCACAGAATCATCATCAAAAGAGCACGCCATGCTCGGTAACCTTCTGAAACAAACTAACCCTGGAACAAAACCTGCTACCGAGCAGGTTATGTTCAGAGAGTAAGTCCTATAGTTACATACATACCCAGAAAGTTACCTCCGTTTGTGGAACCGAAAGTTGAGGTTATCCACTAACTTACCCTTAAACTTACCCGGGTATGTCACATAACATGCTTACTGGAATACCCCCCAGGTGGTCAAGAACAAAGCGCAGATAAGCTGCTCTAAAAGGATGTCGGAAACGGGATATTAGACCGCCCGTTCTCCTGCAAATCACCCCAGAATTTTATTCAGTGATTTAATCCCGCGGCGGATGAAATCTGTTCGGGTCCCGCGGGCGGAAATGCAGACCTTTACTGTAGTGTTAATAATTTTAATTAGACTATAATTCAGAGTTAAATTAATAGACCTTTAAAAAATGTTAATGAGTAAGCTAATACCCTATTATTCATATGCATGATGTGTGGCAATAATTTCATGCATTTTATTAATAAAAAGGAATAATAATAGTAGGCTAATATAAAAATAAGAATGTAACAGGCCTACCTTAACTGTAAATGCTAAATCCTCTTAATATTGCGAATTTTTCTGCTGATCTCTGGTTATTATAACATGATTCCTTACAAATCAGCATGGAGGTTGCACCTGCATGCATGTCCTGTGGAAATAGATCTGTGAATTGTTTTTGTTTTTTTAGCTTCTTTTGAATTGAAAAAACCAAACAGACCATCTCTATCTCTTTTCTAGGCCCCATTCGTTAATAAATTACATTGTAGGTGTCATATTTGGCAGATGGTATTAGTCTATTATTAACAGCAGCAGCTTATGAGAAGTTTAACACAACAAGAAACAAGTAAAATGTGCCTTTTTAAAGCTGCTGTACATATAAAAAATTGATAGCAAAAGATTAAGGCGTTCATTACTTTTTCTCAATTTAATTAATGTTTTAAGCGCCTCCCCCCCTCCCGAACTGTTAGGCCCCCCTTAGCACCCCCAACAAAAAAATCTTGGAGACGCCACTGGTCATCTTAACGCCTTTGTGTAATGAATCTAAATATTTTTTTGATGTCCTCTTTAGCAAAAAGCACTAAAAACTAACCGACAATAACAACAACAAAGAAAATGTCACGTTACTCCAGGAAATGAGACCACTTACACATACAGTTAGAGTCATGTTTATTTACATCAGAATCCGGACTAAGAAGAAAGGGAAGGTTATGAGAGCTGAAATGTCTTCAGTACAGCTCATTTGGATCCACATTTCACTACACTTTTTAATTTATTTATTCAATTTTTTTTTATTTTTTTTATACAGAATCCTTTTGGCTGTCAATGCTGATTGCCCTCTGTAGGCAGGGAGGACGACCGAGGAGGAAAAAAAGACCAAAGTACAAAACGAAAAATCCACAGCATTTGGGGGGAAAGTGGAGAAAAATACAAACGATGGGATAAAACAAAAACAAAATGCAATCTTCCATAAAAAACAAAAAACAAAAAACAAAAAAAAAAAACAGAAGATTTGAGTTTATTTTCATGATCGTCATTTATATAGTTTTTTTTTCTCGTAATGTCTGTAAGGATGGCAGAGGGACAGTGAGGAGGTTTGTGGGTAAAACGATGTCTGTGATGCTCAGGTTAACAGTGTCCCACTGCCAGGCAAACGTTCATACTGAATATTCAGGCAACGCAGTGCCAATGTTTGCGCGAGGTCCAGGCCGGCCGCGGGGGTCAAAGCGGTCCGGTCTTGTTGCTCCTCTCTGCTTCATAAATTCTCTTGTGCGACCCTTCGTCCACGACCCCGTGTCTGCGTTTCAGAGTTTCACACTAGTGAACCCCTACCCTGGAAAACGCAGTTTTGAAGAAAGACACGCTGTACAATTGACATGCAAGGCCAGACGACTAACAGATTAAAAAACAGGTAACAGGTATAAAAAAAAAAGGAAAAAAAAAGAAAAAAAAAAAAGAAACAAAGAAACAGCAAACCTCAACAGAATGAGCCAGCAAAATGCATTATTTTCTACAACATTACACACACACACACACACACACACACTTTCTCTCTCTCTCAATCTTGCACTTCAATTCCAGTTTCATTACAGAGCCAATTGGATTAAAGGAATGACTACAAACGGAAAAAATGAATGCTTGAAATACTACCGAAAAAATTCAGCGTGTTTAAATAACAGCTTAGTACAATCCTTAAACATTTCCCTCCATTAGCATGATAGAGCTCGCCTTCAGTGGTGGCGGCAACAGCATACATTCATACAAAAACACAAATGTGAATCACAAAATCTTCAATATCCAAACTGAATGGCGCATTGCAATGAATTGAATGGCAAAGACAAAAAAAAGTGACCTAGGCAGAGCAATTTACGAGGGAAAATTGTGTGCATTTTGAAATCTAAAAGTAACAAAATGAAAACAGGTTTCCTGTTTAAATGCATTTTCGTTCGTACATACACACACACACACACACTTGAACCTCAACATGATAACCCCTAATACATGTGTACACATATTTACATAGAGCTGTAAGCCCCCACAATTTATAATGCATCATTTCTGTATATGCCAAGAATAAAATCTTTCTAAATAAAATACATGTTTCTGCGAAGGAGGGGCTGTTAGAGAGGGAATCTGGTGACAGGAAGGGATGGATGCGGGTTGGGTTTTATCAGAAAGGGAAAGAGGAAGAGAGAACGAGGGAAGGAAGGGGGAAAACGACGCTGTCCTCTATTGTGTGCTGGTCCCTTACAGGGTCATCGTCATCCCAAGCTGTGGCAGAATCTACGTTCCTCATCCACAGAGCAGGAAATAATAAAGAAATCTCAGTTTGTAAATCCATAATGGTGCCAAACGGTACAGATGGAAAAACACGGTTCACGTCCAGATGACGAACCAGTCCGGTGGAACAGGGATGATGGGATGGAAGCAAGAGAGAGAAGGGTGGAATGGAGCTGAGAAAAGAAAAGAGGTAGAAGAAAAAAAGACCAAGAGTATGAGAGGAGTGCATGAATCCATCTGGCAGTGAAGTCCAGTGCAGCTGCTCATCCACTGGCTGGAGGATGACAACAGGAATGAGGGATGATGAGAAGACGAGTGCAGTTCCTCTCTTCCGACACCTCTTTCTCTCTCCTTCTCTCTCCAGTGGGTGGGAACGGAGGGATGGTGGGAACTTGTGCTGGTCGGAGCAGCGATCATACCTCCAGGAAGCGGGAGCTGCTGGACTTGGTGTGGAAGGGCTCGGACCACATGCGCCGCAGGTCGCCCTAAAAGACACGGACAGAATTACCTCCAGTTTACACCAAGAGCGAGTCAAGTGATGAATATACATCTACACGTTATTAAAACAACAAAGAAATGGTAGCAGTAAAGTTAGTAAAGTGGAACCCTTAAAATGAGAGTAAAAAACAACAACTGGGGCGCACGATTAATCGTGAGCCAGGTGAAAAACACCGGACAAATCAAATCAGTTGAGATGCTAACAAATCGTGGTTAAATAATGCATGTTTGAGGGGAACTTACTGTCTTAAGAAAACTTTTGGGGTATTTTTTTCCTTTTATCTTTTAATTTATTGGAATTTATTTATAAGGATTAACCCCTTGAGATGTACCATCTTTGCCTCTGTATGACGCCTATTAAAAGTTCATAAGTGCAGCCCTGCTTTGTTTAAAGTGGAGACCAAGGAAACGCTTTTAGCGCCACCTGCTGGAAGACTGTTAATCTGCATATAGTTTCATAAAACTCAAAAAATCAAAATAATGGATAAGCAACAGTTGAGTGAATCATTACATCCCTAATAACAACAGCTTGTATTTTTGTAACTATTATTACTTTAAATAAATGTATCTTTTTAAAATTTGTATTGCATTTTATTAGTTTTGAGTAATTTATATGAAAACAAAATAAGAGCCCATTCAAAGATGTGATAGGTCAACGCACACACATTTGGTTTGCTATCCTTATGCACACGCTCACAAATTAGTCAAACAAAGAAACAAAAAAGATCAACTACATGCATTAATGAAATGAACATTTATGAGAGAATAGAATTAAAATCTACTAAAATATCTTCCTGATAAATATACAGTACAATACATTCCACTTTATTTTAAATAAGATAAATAAAAATGTGTTTAATAAGATCTAAAGTGTGTTTGATAAGACGAATAAAAATGCACATTAATGAAAATATGAGATGAGATGCAGTCAGAGATTACTAGAGTAAATATCAGTGGGTTGGCGGCTTTATTACAGGAAGTCACAGAAAAGTGTGGCATGCTACTCGGCACACATTTCTATGCGTCACAGATATTTGACACCTTGTCTTATAATTACAAGAGGCTTACTCAAACACCCATTTATACATCAATACCGTTCTTCTATAAAACCGCACAAACCTGTGTAGATCTGTGTGGATATAATTGCGTCCTCACCTTGTTAATGTCTATTCACACTGTCAATTTGCCAACAAGCATAAACCCTTATTTTGCCTTGTCGTCTTTGTTGGGTTTGCACAACCATTGAGATTGCTACTAAAAATCATAAATGTTTCAATGTAACATATTAAATGGTGCCAGTTAGGTTGAAGGTTACACCCATCCACACACACACACACACACACACACCTCACAACCAAACCATTCAGCCAACAACAAAGGACCTTATTTACACGTTTCTATATTACAAAACAACTACACCACCCAGAATACAGGGCAACACAATTTAAACCACACACCTACATGGAAAACACATTGTGGGATCTTCAAGTTTTAGAATATGGCTCTGGAGTTGCATTTTCTAATCCTAATTTGCTTTTCCCTGCTTTATTTTTAGGCACACGCAGTTTGCTTTAACAGATTAAAACAGATCTTGTTGATGGATATCACGTCCAACAAGTATTACAGCATACCTTGACACACACACACACACACACACACACACAAAAGTGCTTTGAGACAACGCATGGCAAAATGATTCACGTAACATCCTATATATTTAACTTTGCCTTAACGTTTCCACAATTGATCGTTACTATGGAAAAGAGAGGCTGTTGCCATCACGACGGCATTGCTCAGAACTGATGAGATTATGTTACAACACATGCAGAACAAAACATCTGCCACAATGAAAAGAAACCGGTGTACAATTGACTCTTCGATAAAAGGAATGCGAAGTACCCGCAGAGACGAGCACAGGTGTGCGTCCTAGCACATAAATAATGTAGCGCAGCGTTACGGATACGGCACACGCCCTGCTCAAATAACCCTCGATGTCGACTTCTGCATTGTTTCCGAGCCAGCGAGGAAACGCCGATTCTACGAAATTAAGTTGACACCATTTTGATGTTCCTAGAAATGAGGCCCTAGGCTCCCTGTGGAGATTCCAGTGTTGGTGCAAACAGACACACCTTCAGGTAGGCCATGGTGAGCAGAGGCAGCAGGGTGAAGGGCACCAGGTACAGGAGAGCAGGCTGGGCCGCGCGGTGAATTCGAGAGGCCACAGTTGCAGTCAACAGACCTGAGATGGGAAGAGAGTATTATTTTAAGCATTTACAAACATGAGACTTGCATGCTCTGTGAAGTGTCACAAATTGAAATCACTAATAAATGATATCCTTTTGTCATTCTCCTCACAAGTTTACCTGAATTGATATGATCAATTCTGCGTACTCACTGCTTTTTCCGTTTTGTTTGTTTATGATAGTTACATCGACAGAACCACAGAACGATAAAAAGATGAACAGAAAGAAGCTAGGCTGAAGAGACAGACAATGATGGAAAGATTTATGGATGGATGAGACAAAAAAAATAATAAAAAAAATTTAAGATTATTAGATGGAACAACAGATAAATATTTCACACTGGAAGAACCTTTTCATAGCTCCTGGTTCCCACCTTTTGTCGAGTTCGCACCACAGGAACTAGTAATGTATTTAGCTCCAAGAACTCAGTTTGGGGAACTAATTAAACTACTACTTCAGAGAAGGGCCTAAAACTGTTCTATAGTACCAGAACCACTGATGTAGGGGTTCAAGGATTAGCCAAATACGTACAAAACACCAGCTTCCTGGCATTTTTAAAAGGTCATGTAAAGATATTACTACCATGCAGGCTAGTTCCTAGAAAAAGTGTGAAAGTGCCTTATATATAATATAGAAGAACAAACATATAAATATACAATATAGTAAAAAAACAAATAAATAAACTAAATGAAAAGTTGAAAAGAATGAAAATTCTGTCATTATTTACTCATCTATAAGTAGTTCCAAATCTGTTTGAATTTCGTTGTTCTGCCAAGATATTTTAAAGAAAGTTTGCTTTAAAAAACATATTCCTGACAGACACACTCCAGCCACGTGAGGTCTAGCATTGTCTTGCATTAGGAGGAATCCAAGGCCAAACGCACCGGCATATGGTCTCACAAGAGGTCTGAGGATCTCATCTCGGTGCTTCATAGCAGTCAGACTAGAGTCAGGCTTCTTAAATGGAAGATGTTTGGGACGACCAGAACCCTTCCTAGAGCTGGCCGTCCGGCCAAACTGAGCTATCGGGGGAGAAGAGCCTTGGTGAGAGGTAAAGGAGAACCCAAAGATCACTGTGACTGAGCTCCAGAGATGCAGTCGGGAGATGGGAGAAAGATGTAGAAAGTCAACCATCACTGCAGCCCTCCACCAGTCGGGGCTTTATGGCAGAGTGGCCCGACAGAAGTCTCTCCTCAGTGCAAGACACATTAAAAGCCTGCATGAAGTTTGCTAAAAAAACACTTGAAGGACTCCAAGATGGTGAGAAATAAGATTCTCTGGTCTGATGAGACCTTAATTCTAAGCGGTATGTGTGGAGAAAACCAGGCACTGCTCATCACCTGTCCAATACAGTCCCAAAAGTGAAGCATGGTGGTGGCAGCATCATACTGTGGGGGTGTTTTTCAGCTGCAGGGACCGGACGACTGGTTACAATCGAGGGAAAGATGAATGCAGCCACGTACAGGGATATCCTGGATGAAAGCCTTCTCCTGAGTGCTCAGGACCTCAGACTGGGCCAAAGGTTTACCTTCCTACAAGACAGTGACCCTAAGCACACAGCTAAAATAACTAAGGAATGGCTTCACAACTCCATGAATGTTCTTGAATGGCCCAGCCAGACTTAAACCCAACCGGAGAGGATCTGCAGTGAGGAATGGCAGAGGATCCACAAATCCAGGTGTGAAAAACTTGTTGCATCTTTCTCAAAAAGACTCATGGCTGTATTCGATCAAAAGGGTTCTTCTACTAAATACTGAGCAAGGGGTCTGAATATCTAGGACCATATGATATTTCAGTTTTTCGTTTTTAATAAATCTGCAAAAACGTCAACAATTCTGTGTTTTTCTGTCAATATGGGGTGCTGTGTACAATAAAGAAGAGAAAAAATAAAGAACTTAAATGATCTTAGCAAACGGCTGCAATATAACAGAGTGAAAAATGTAAGGGGGTCCAAATACTTTCTGTTCCCACGGTGTGTGTGTATATATATACATCTATATTAGGGGTGGGCATAGATAATATTTTAAATCTAGATTCATTAGAAATGAATCTAGATTAAAATGGCTCATTTAAATTCTGCCAAAGGCATTCAGAAAATGTGTGCTACCTAAATATAAAACCCTATTTGAATGGGACTAGTTTACAGGGGGTCGTTAGAGAATGTTTTGTTTCACAGACGTACTTGGTGATTTTAATCCCATCTGAATC
>JAUMHG010000002.1:712622-723849 GCA_032359395.1 Enteromius anoplus | reverse complement strand
TATATATATGATATAGATGTTTGATAACAACAGATGGAATGAAGCATCATACAGATAGAAGGAACATTAGAGGGATGATTGTAACTACAAAGCAAAAGAATGACAGAACAGAACAGAACGGGGAAAAAATGAAATTACAGAAAAAAAAAATTGAACGTCTGACAGATAGATGGATGGAACAACAGACATGCAGATTGAAAGAATGATAGATGAAGCAACAGACGGATAGAAAAGAACAATAGCCACACTTTTTAAGACCTGCAAAAATAAAATTAATACCATATAAGCAGGGGAGGGTAATGTCTATACTGCCATATTAAACTAAAATTACTGTAAAATGCATAAATTACAATTCAGATGCAGGTTTCACTAAAACAAGTTTTATATGATGATAAACTTTACATTTCAGCCTTTAAACCATTAAAAAAAAAAATGGGTGTCAAAAGTATTTTTAGTACAATTATTATTATTAAATTATAATATAAATGATTAGACGTATGCAATATTGAATAATAATAAATAAATAAATAAACTAAGTTATTGTGCTGATATCTTAAAGATTACCATGGACAGCTGACACCTGATTTAAAAAAAAATATTCTTTATATTCTGAGTGATCACTTGAAAGTGATAGAAATTACTCTTTTTCCAGTAAGTTTTCTGGGCATTTTTAACTTTTGAAAGTGCACTTTTGCTATTAGCAAGCAAATGAAATCAGTTAACAAAATCAATCTCTGCAATGCATCTCAGTTGGCATGTAGATGTATTTACTGTTTAATGCAACTTAGAAGGACGAAGAATGCTAACCTGCAGTTACAAATGCATAAATAATGTTTTGATATTTGAAACGTAAAAAGTTGAAAACCGGTGTTTGAAATATATATATTTTAAATGAAGACATTTTAAACGTAAAATTAAAACCGCCAGTAGAAGGCAGCATGTCACTGTTAATAAGAGAGTCATTGCAATTGAGCTGAATCATTCAAACATAGATTCATTCAGAAACGAAACGCCGTTAGAGAAGCAAAACAGTGCTGTGGCTGTGTTTTGGGTGATTTTTGTTGGCGAAAGAGAGCAAAAGCAAGAAATGTGGTTACTTAATTCTCTTAATAACAAATAAACAAACTAGTTTTTTATTGAACTGTTGCCTAAAATCATTTGTGATCCAACTGACTTTTGGAAGAAAAACGGCACTCTGCGTGTGATATTAACTCAATGAAATGTTACAAACATAGGCTATACATGTTCTGCCCTCATATCTTAAACAATGTGAACCGTGAACTCGAATGTTTAACCTGTTTAACATTTAACAGATTCATTCAGACTCCCCAGACTCTGGACTTGCAGCGCTTATGCTTTGTAAATGAAATCATAGTCCTTTGAAATCATCGCATTCAGCCATATCGTAATTCTTTCAGTCTCCAAATTTAAGACCTCTTGAAATCATAAATAAGACTTTCTTGTACAATTTAAAGACCCCCCCCGGAAACCCTGAGAGGGCAAAAAAATCAGAAACAACTATCTCAAAACGTTAGTGTATTCAGATGATAATGTTGCTATACGCACCAACAAAGTATCCAATCAGGGTGCAGTGGAAGTAGGAAACCCGCTGCATGCGGCCGGACATGTTGACAGGACCAGGCACTTCTCCAGTGGCCTGTTTCTTATAGTTGTCATATCGGAGCACGAAGCAAAGCAACAGGCCCGGCATGACGATATCGCCAATGCCCAGCATAGAGAAGTGGCTGCCGGTGGAGCTGGGGAAGACCAGCTTTCCTGGCAGGGAGAGGCGGGGGATGTCCCGTCCCATGCCCGGGCCCAGGTGCAGCTTCCGTGAGAGCACGTCGAGGGGGTTGTCGGCAGGCTGCGTGGCTACCTTCACCATCACGTTACTGTTGAAGATGTAGGCAGAGAAGAAGACCTGCAGGAGATGAGGGAGATGAGTCAGAGGACAGACCAGCTTGCCCTGCTGTTTTAAGATGCTGAGAGAGAGCCGTGTCAGGCTTGTGCGAGCGTGTTTGGAGTGATTTGAGATACTGACGAAAATGTCTCGACAGACAGCACGGGGGTGGGACAGGGAATACGTTTCAGAGTTGCAAATTAAAAACGACCTGATGTGATCTTTGCATTAGAGTGGCACTTAACCTCAGTATTCCAGGTGTATTTGTCTACACGATAAAGCATCTGTTAAACGACTGCTCACAAGCGAATAAGAAAACAGCCTTTACAGGATTCCTTGAATACTTCTGAAACTATTTCATGATCTGAAATTACATGTTTTATGGCATCAGCTAGGTGGAGTGGCATGACAGTATATGACTATAGATAGGTGTCTATCTTAAATGGGCATGACTGCTTTAAATATTGGCACGTGAAAGTGACATGATGTTTTTTAAGTCAAGACGAGAAAGAGCCTGTTAACAAGCAAAAGTTTAATTCCTATACCCCCAGTTTCACAGACAGGGCTTAAGCTAGTCCCAGACTAAACTGCATGTTTGAGCAGTCTCAGATGAAAATATCTTGCTCTGACACATGTCTAAAACATGTCAGTGTCATCGTTCTGTGTTAAGATGCACACCTTTAATGTTTTCTTGTAAGGCATTTTTGTAAAAGTGGCTGAAATATCTTAATTTAACTAATGCCTAGTCCTGGCTTAAGCTAAGCCCTGTTTGTGAAACCGGGCCATAAAGTACCACTCTAAAATCAATATAGACTATGATGATAATAGTGCTGCATGATTAATTCAAATCAAGCCATAATAAATTGCAATAGTTAGATTTCAAGTGTTTCCATAAAACAAGTTTACCAAATAAGCCAGGTTTAATTCAGTTAGTCTGACTTACTGTCATTTGATTTGGTTTAAAATAAGTCAAACTAATTAAAACAAGCCTGGCTTATTTGGTAAACTTGTTTTATGGAACAGGCCCCAGGAGAACTCGATTATCTTGTTCAGGTGTGTTTGATCAGGCTTTGAGTTAAACTCTGCAGGAAAGTGGACCTTGAGAACCTGCGATTTATAGCAATCTGGATATAAAAATCACAAAATTCTAAAGTGGTTTGAAGATTTGTATCAGAGAGAAAAAAAATCATAATCAGAACTACCCATCTTATAATATTAGTTTAAGCGTATCGAGTCTCCTTTCAACTATGCCCTGCTTGTTTAGGAATCATTACAAATAAAACATTAATTATAATAATTTTACAGAAAACAACTATATTTGTTTTTCACTGAATATCCAAGAAAAAAAGAAAAAAGGAGCCAACACATAAAACCCAAATTACTTTTTACAAAACTAATTTCTTTTAAAAGTGGCATGTAACTAATCTTCTGTGTTATGAAATTCACAAAACATTGTGAATAGCACTCTGAATATTTTGTCTATTGCTATAATAAAGATTTTTCTTAAATAAAAAGGCTTTAGTAAAGCTTTCATATTTTAAAATACATTTTAGTGTTGTCTTATTTTCAGTGATATTGCATGTTGATAGTCACAGTTGTCATCTATTGACCTTACTATCATCTACTATCATCTCACAAGGCTAAAACCAGTATGACTTGCTACGTTTATTGCTTACCCAGAATACATCATAAATGAGAAGGCCTGACAGCAGTAGGCAGGACACCTTGAGACTAGGCAGTCGCACAAATGCGATCATGGCCACGCAAAGACCCATGGCAAGAGCTGCAGGAGATAAAAACACACGATTGAGAGAAAAATATCGCAACCAACATGAGGTACAGCAGAGGACATGTTTACATTCTCTTCCTACAAACAAATACAGAGTAATGGCATGCTGACGCACCATCCATGAGCAGCCAGTGGCCCGTCAGCACCCAGATGAGAACCAGCATGACAGAGAGAGAAAACGACAGCAGCTCTGCCAATGTGAAGCGGCCGCAGCAGCCGAACGAGATCCTGGAGACAAGAGAGACACGCTGACTGAATACACTAGCAAGCACACGTCACACGGCTGAGACATCAGGCTCTCTTTTTCACACCCCAGCGTCTGATCTCTGACACTGCTGTCCATTAATACACAAGAGGATTGTTCCAAAGCAAACTGAACTGATTCTAGATTACATTGTGAGATTGAGTGAAGCCGCCAGGCTAATCCCTGCCAACAAACAGGTTCATTGTTTGTGTCAAAAAAAGATCATTTCTAAAGCCAATTTTGACAGATTCTAAACATTCTATTAGCCAATGAATATATTTTAAGTGTTAATAATCTGGGTTGAGGCATATATATACACACACACATATATATATATACACACACACACACACACACACACACATATATATATATATATATATATATATATATATATATAAGGCATGGACTGTGTCCACTTCTGACCAAACTATCATATTAAAAATAGTTGTCAAAAGAGGAGCCATTTATTTTTATATAATAGTCTATGATACATTTCCATAATAGACATTTGATACTTGTGCAGTATTATTATTATTATTATTTTAAGAGATACATTTTATAACAAAATAATATAGTCATAAATTTGGCATTGTCATGAAATGTTTTTAAAAAGACAAACATAAACATAAGAATTTACCATTTACCTTAATATTACATAAAAAAATAAAATAAAAAGATAAATATATAGAATTTATTTATTATTTAGTTATATACATACAATTAACATTTCCTTAGTGAATTGTACGATTTACATCTGAATAATATGAAACTCATAACATGACATAAGAACTGAAGGTAACTGCAGTTAACCACAAACCACCCTGATGAGTTAGTAAACATTTCATACTTGTTCTGTGGGGAGCAGGGCCTAGTCAGATACTGGCACATCGGCAGCAGGAGAAATGCAAACGCGATGGTTGCTAGAACTGTAAAAAAAAACGAACAAAACAAACACAAAGAATTACGTAAATATTACTTAAGTATATCAGATCGTAGTCAAATGGTGCGACGTATGAACTAGGTCAGTGTGTGAGAAAGGAGCTTCACGTACCTGCAGTGCATATGGTGAACACCACCTGAACCGAGTCGAAGAAGAAAAACATGACGAGCAGAGACACAGAGGCTCCGATGGGCAAGAAGAGCGCCTGTGTGGAGTCTATGGTCTGAATACCTGTACAAATGCATGGAATGACTCAGCTTCTGTTCAGATGAGCATTCTAACCTACCTATAATGCACTTCTGCTTCCATTTACAGTGTTATTAAAGGAGCAGAAGAAATTCTAGCTGTTTTTAATCACTTAATTGAGGACTCACTGTTGTTAGAGTTGGCATTGTTGAAGGAGCCAGTGGCGGTGGGGTTTCCATCCTTGTCCTTCTCCTGGTTCTCACAGTCCATGTTTAATGACCTATGTGGATAGGCACCATTTTACGCACAAACCTTGATTTCTCTGCCCCCTCGGTGAACCAACGGCAGGCAGAACTAGGATTAGTTTTACACTTGAAATTATTGGTTTTGACAAGACACAGACAGCATATATAATTCAAAGCGAATAAAAGATGGTGATGGACAGTATTTTTAATATGTCCACACAGCTCACTTTCAAACTCCATGATTTAGATTCGGAAAGGCAAATGTTTCATTAGTTAAACTAACTACAAAATGCATAAAATGTATGACAAATTACACTTATTTAAAAGGACACTTCTGCACCTCAAAGATTAATTTCCTGTCACAAAACATTAACACAGGCCTATTTCATCTTTAAAAACTACACTGATTCATTCAACAGATATTTGTACAAAACCAATATGTTTTTTTGCTGACCCAGGCCAGTACCTATTTTTATTTTTTTTACCATCATGCCAACATTTTCAATCTTAACATTTCAATTTTTTTTTTAAATCTCACTCTTTTTTACATGACAGAAAACCTACAAAAAAAACATAAGTAAAAATGCAAAATAAATAATTAAGGCTGGGCTATATGGCACACAACATAAATAAAATGTTTAAGATCAGTCGATACAGATAAATATCATGATAAATTTCAAATGTTTATAGCACGTTTATAGTTTTTAAATTGCTCTTTAAGATCATAACATCACATTGTGTAATTCTTTATACCTGACCAGTCATTTTGCCTATTATTTTAACAGGAACATGTATCATGTTCTTAGTAACATCGTTTCATAATGTGTTTTCTGACTTTGAATATCTTCAGCACAGTTCGCAGTGCATGCTGCATTTTTAATATATATATCTTTTTTTTTATCTCTTAGCAATGCACATTTGACAGTAGTAGCTTGACTAGATACATTTGGAAGCTAAACGTTACTGATTAGTTTATGACTATGGTATGCTTACTATGTTTTGAATACCATTCCAGCTTCTGTGGCTATTTTCATGGCAAGAAATATTCAGACTGAACTATATCATCTTTTTTTAATTGATTTTTGAAAAAAAGTGCCAAAACTGAATTTGTCTTAACTCTGTTAAAAATCTCTTCAAAAGTAAATAATAAAAATGTCCTCAATGTGCTGAAACCAGCACAATCTAATAGATAAAGGCATTCCGCAGAAAGCAGAATTTGTTCTCAACACTTCAACCCAATCTAATACACCAGCCAGCTAAATAACGCATGATCACATTTTATGTAGAGATGCACCGATTGCAAAATTCTAGGCCGATACCGATTTAACAGTGAGTGTTTCTTTTAAAGAACTGTAGTGAAAACATATGAGATTCATTTAAATTAATTTTAGTATAAAAGAAATCAATGAAAAATTACAGATCTTTTCACAACAGAATAAACAACCAGATAAAGTGCTCAGTGACTTGAAAATGTAGAAATATATAACTAACAACTTACTAACAAATATCTACTTTTCCTCAATGAGTATTATTATGGCAGATTTTTTTAAAACATTAATTACATGACTCACAACAATAACTTTAATAACAAATAGTGCACTCTCTTAAAACGGGTAGAAATAACAACGCTAGAATTTAATACTAGGGACGTCCCCATCAGTTTTTTTTTTACCTCGAGTCAGAGTCATTTGATTCTGAGCAACCTACCGATATCGAAACCCGATCCGATACTTATATAGTACATAAAGAAAGAATAAAGAAGATCAAACAAACAGATCCAGGATGTTCATTATTTTTTATACTTTTTCAACTTATTTTAACATTCAGCAACTCTGTTAACAAACACTACTGTGAGGTAGCTTAAACAATCAAGTATAAATAGCATAAATTCTTTACTTTTGGACTCTAGTGCAACAGTAAATACTGTATAAAATAAAGTCTTTAATTTGTGCTATCTTGGCTGTAACGTCCTGCGCCTTTGCGCTGTCACAGGGCATTTTTTCTCTCCTCTTCAAGTATTCTTGCAACGTAAGCAGACTCGTCTTCGACTGGGTTTCCTGAGTAAACTGGCTGTATTGTGTCGGGTGTTTGTTTTTGAGGTGCCGTATCAGGTCTGCTGTGTTAAATGTGGCATTTTCCTTTCCCCCTCTTGCAATCCCAAGTGTACATATCTCACAGTTTGCTATGGTAATGTTGTTGTCATCATCTTTATAATACCTCCAGAACGCAGACATACTCGCGCTTTACGCTTCCGTATTCTACTTTGCCGGCATTTAACCAATAGCGTCTATGCAACAAAGTGATGTCATGCCACACGCTTTGCTGTTTCTGTGTGAAGTCAAGAGGTCTAATTCTGTGCCACCGCATAACTATAGATGTGTTCAAAAAATAATGAGAATATAAATACACATATATATTCGAGTCCTGATCCTGATTAAGTCCCATCACTAGCCGGTCATTCGGTGCATCTCTAATTTTATGCCACTCAACTCAGAATAATAACACCACACAATTACGTTTGTACATGCAAAACACTCACATGATCTACAAATACAAGATTCAGCACTAGTTCCTGGTCTGCAGCGGAAGAGAGGAGAGCTTACCTGAAACTGCCATAGACGATGAGAAGGATGGAGATGAGGAAGGTTGACACCTGGCTGGAGTCAATAAGGGAGTACGCCCTGAAAAGACATAAGAAGTTTCCAATTACTGTCCGGAAACAAAAAAACTAAATGAAAAAAACAAAACAAAACAAAGCTGGATATGGCATACAACAGACACACAAAGACCTTCACCTTGTGCGACCCTTCCTGGTTCGAACTATTCACATCCTTGTGAACTCAAGACAGATCAGTTATTGATGCAAGTGTGGGTGAAATGTGAATCAAAGCTCAGGCTGGTCCAGTTGTTACAGAGTAGTGTGTGAGAATGTAATGCCATTATCACCCTCCCTGAGCTCTGTCGTGCTTCTTCTGAGACCTGCGTTTGCCGTTTGTAAATAACAAGCTTTTAGAGAAGGAGGTCAGGCAGTACGCTGAGGTGACTCTTAAAATATGATTCCAGCGAGCCAGCGGCAATTTATTTGCTGGGAAATAATGTGCAGAGGTGAACAAAAGCTGACTTGATTGTGCGCATTTATGAAGTATGTATGAATAAGGAAAACGAGAGCAAGAGAAAGCAGGACAGAGCGCTGACCTTACCCTCAAACGACACCATTTACAATGGACAACAAATGGCTTGAAGAAAAACTCATTAGCAGTCACATAGAAGCCTAACCTCGGCTCTGTACGTAATTATCCCGAAACACAGGACAGACCTATACAGGGCTTGAGAGCAGTGGTACTTGCGCCAAGCTCTACAGACCTCGACCACCTTATTTGGCAGAACTACTGAAACAAATAATATAATATCAGGGTTTCCAAATACCCACCGCCCGCTGCTATCAGCTCCCACATCTCACAAATGCAAACGCGACTTTAGCACAATTTTTAGCAACTTTCAGATGGTTTTGGCAGTATTTTTCCATAATAGGTGTCTACTGACAAACCTAGCGACTATTTTGAAAAAAACTTTAGCTATGGTTCAGTTGGAAGATGTCACCAGTACTTCCCCGCAAACGCAAGCTCTAACTCTCCCGGTGCAGTGTCTCAGCATCTACTCTGTGCGTTTTCAGTTGGCCGTACGGTAGCAGATTCGTCAATAACAGAGGAGTACAAAACAGCGTTTCCAAGCACCTGTCGCTTATTGACTGTTAGGACTTTTAAATATGACCACAATTTGTCTGTTTATACAATCATAGTTTCTTAGTCCGACGCAGGCAGTGCGCATATTGTCGCTTATTAGTGTAGGTTAAGTTTGATGAATATGTATTTCAAATTTTAAGAATACAGAGAGAGTGATTTCTGTGTAGGGTTAATGGGTCCTGTTTACCATTTATACTTGTTTTATGTGTGACTATATAATGTGAACAGCTTTATTGGGCATTCATTTGTATTACAGTATACGGTTCATAGAGTGGAACATATCTGAAGTGCCAAAACTCTGGACGCAATGACGTTATTTGTATGCTAATTCATATGTGACACCACCTGCCGCCACAACTCTCACAAAATCAAAGTCAAACATGTGTCCAATTTTCCAAGTCCACTTCAAATAAACTAAATTTATGAAAAAAAAGAAAAAACATCTTAAATGCAAGAAAAGTGTTTAATGTTTCGAATACATTTTTGTGACATGTCAAATATGGGTCGATAATGTTATTTTGTCATTCTGTGTAACAGATGTGTAAAACTGAAACACTTTTCTAACCTGCACTTAACAAAATACATTAGTAAAACTTCATTTTAGGGTCTCTTAACTAGTTGTTAATTAGCATGCATATTACTAGAATATTGGCCATTGATCAGTACTAATTTATCACATATCAATACCTTTTTCTTCATCCCTAATTCTACCTAATACATAAACTTAATTACCTTACCATCTATTAAGCAGCAAATTATGAATTTATTAAGGGAATAGTTGTAGGCAATAGTGAAAAAGTGCTACCAATACATTAAATACTTCTTTATTGTATAATGATTCTTGTTGCAAATATGCCTTGTATAAGATTTTTTAGAAAAAAACCAAAACAACTAAATTACAGATGAACATCCCCAGATTTCTGGCACAAGACAATGGCTTCGGTATAGTGTTACTAAAAAAGCTTTCTGGATCATTGTGGCACAGTGTTTTCAGTGTCAGTTTATTGAAAATGTCTGCATTAATTCATTTGGCTTTAAATTAGACATTAGTGGTTTGAGAAGAAATCGGCAGTGAACCCTAATGCTTTTTAACTTGATCTCACAGGGCTGTTTAATACTGGTTGTGTGGTTGAGACCAGTCAGCGGGTAAACACTTGTGCTACGCTGTCTTCTGGCCTAAGCTGACGGTCTGTGGGGTGCAGTTCAAACATGCAAGTAGAGCTGCAACCAATGATCATTTTTCTGCCAACTAATCTAGCGCCTCCACCCCCCTACCACCAAATAGCTAATTAATCCTTTGGGTAACTGTAAAAAAAAAAGGTAAGTACTACTTCTAATGCAATATTGCAACTTTTATGTAAACACAATAGGACGCGTCAAACGCATGCCAACGTATTTTTGTAGTAGACGTAATCGGTGATGTCGTCGAGTCATTGCAGCACTACATGTAAGCCTTTCGTTCCATATTTTGCCCGCGTTACATGTAACTCCTCTCATATGCAACATATGACAGTGGTTGTCAGTTAATAATAATCTCACCAAAAGGAAAAAAGGTGCAAAAATGCAAAAGTTCAAACACAGCCCAGAGCCCTGCATAAATTCAAACTATAGAAGGGGATGAAAAGCAAAGCAAAGATGACGAGGGCTGTTTGTAGACAACGTAAAGACAGGCGTTAGGAATGTGTGCGGGACCTGTGATGGCCGTCTGGCCTCTAAAACCCTATAAAACTGCTCAAATGAGTTCTGACCAGAAACAATGTTTCAGAATCACAGGTGCCCACTTGGAAAGAAAACCGCACATGCAAGACATAAATGTGGTTATTTAGCAATTTCCTTTATGAACAACTTTATTATCTTGAATTCCAAAGGTTAAATAGACTATTTAATAATTAGTGGTGTTTGCTAAGGCAAGCAAAAACTTGCATGAAAGAAAGAGTCTGACCAGATTATTATAGACACTTGGGGTGGCTCTTTTACTTAGGCTAGTAAGCCACCACCTAGAAACCACCCAGAAACACCCTAGAAACTTAAGACGCTTTTCCACTGCGTGGTACGACTCGGTTTGGCACGGCTCGTAACGGCACGGCACAGTTCGGCTCAGTTTGCGTTTCCATTGCAGTTTAGTACCGCTTTAGAGTGGGCGGGATTATTCACATGTCGTTATAGTTGCGCCGCCT
>JAUMHG010000002.1:684483-704410 GCA_032359395.1 Enteromius anoplus | reverse complement strand
CCCCTTACCTAAGCTACATACCTTCTATGTACATATCAGAGAACAATTTAAAATATTCTCTCAATGCATTCTATGGCTCCTTTAACGCACTGACAACCCTAACAGCTCGTTTATTTAAAAAAAAAAAAAAGGACTATGAGAAGTACATGCAATACTAATTTATTAGTTTTTATTTTTTTATGCATGATCAGAAGTTAAATACATTATCTCCGGATTGAGAGAGGAAATACTGTATTAGATTGACATACTTTACTGTCACGATGACATACCGTCAGGTCTCTGGTCTATTTATCCCTGTCTTATTATTCTGAATTAGTATGAATTATTTTTGATTAAATTATTAATTATTCAAATTCCATTCTGAATTAAATGATTTGCGAAACGCACTTTAAATGGATTTATTATGAGAATACTTATCAGAAAAAAAAGTTAAGAGTATCTGCTTTTTTCACAAATTACACCCAGACTATAACCAAACCATTTTATATCTCACGCAGCACACTGTCTGCATCGGAGTAACAAAACTAAATAAAACAATGAACTAAAAAAAGTGCACAATATTAACAGACGAACTATGCTTGTGTACCAGGTGGGTAGAAACGTTGTTTTGTTTACTGACAAGTCTGCTGCGGTGCGACCAGCTCAATGTGCTTCTGCTCTGCCGCTCGCTGCACAGAACAGACACAGAGAGAGACAACACTGCACCGGGAGAGTGAGAGCTCACGCTCGCAGGGCAGAACTGGTGACATTTTTTTTTATTTTTATAAAGAAATAAAATTATTAAATAATAATAATACAATAAAATAAATCGCTAGGTTTGTCAGTATGGATATTCTATGAAAAAAGATGCATGAGCTAACCACAGTGCACCAGTGAGAATAGAGCCCCTTTCAAACTGTTTCACGCTCCGAATGTTGTCTAACATACAACAGTGTTATGGTATTTGGCAAATTCATATAAAAAAAATAAACACCGCGATTCTGTACAAACCAGTACTAACTGATAGTTATTCTTAAATCCCAAGAATTTATTTTTTCGTCTATGCCCTTTTCAATCTATATTCACACAGAACTCCACTAACATTACTTGTATCATGCCTCTGATCCAATAACTACAATAAGCTTTGTTACTTTAGATATGAAACAAGGCCTCTGCTTTCAAAATCTGTCAATTTTATTACAAAATTCAAAGAGGTACTCTTTTGAAGGTCTTTGTTTCATGACAGATTGCTGAATGCCTCATATAATTGCTCGATAAGAGTTTCAAACACAGAAAGACTTCAAAACAGGTAAATGTACTCAGCAAGCCACTGTGGTGGGTGACCTGTAAAGAGTCTTGGATTGACATAAGAAATAGAGATGCACCGATTGACCAGCTAGTGATCGGATTCTGACTATTTTTTTGTATGACCAGCCCAGACCAGTCGGTCAGGCTCACATCTGCCCCAATTTTGACTTCCCAACAGGTTGAGAAAAAAAAAAAAAAAAAAAAAAAAAAAAAATCGGAAATTGGAATCAGAATATACATTTGCAATCGGTGCATCTCTAATAAGAACCCGGATTTATGGAAGCAAAAATTCTAAAAAAGCTAAAGTGAAAAAATTGTATCTTCGAGTCATCACCGTGCACTCCAAACCACATTTGTGTACAGAGTATTCACACTTCAAGACTGCGCTTTCTAATGTCTTAATATAACAGCCATAAAATATTTACCAGCCACTGTGGTTTCCAAACTATCTAACTTCCCTTTCATGTTATAGCTATCAGACATGCCACTTAAGAGTCAAAAATGGTCCGCTACGGTCAATGTTCAACTACAATGTTGTCATACTCATATTCTGTGAGCATTTGTCATAAAACGAGAGTCACAAACGTTTGCTAAGCTACTGATTACCGATGTATTCTAGGCAGAAGAACCCATGGTTTGATTACGAAGAAAATACAGGATTAAAATGACTAACTTATTTTAAAGATCAACCAAATGTTTTGCCCTTTTACATATGCTAAGCTAGCGTGTTTTGAATATTATTGATTGAGGTACTCAAAAGAGCTTGCTTAGTTGACATTGTTCGTTTAAACGGATTAGTGTCAGACAATTACTTGTTCACATAAAGAACATGAGGTCAACAATTACATGCAAATTACTTAGCCTGGTTAGATAATGAGAATTCTAGCTATGTTGCAAGAGGGGTCACTGCATAAATATCGGTTGTTGTGCATATATCTGTCATATTTGTCTACACTACAGTGGCAGGTATAAGCCAGTGTTACAGTTAACTGAAAAAGTCAAGTGTAGTGTAATGCCACATCACTTTAAATACTTTAAATCAAGAGCTGTTCAATCAAAATCTTGGCGATTTCCTGGCTGACAGTCACACTTAGATGAATGAAAACCTGATGAAAGTTGATGAAAAATGATCTTCTATTAGTTACAGATATACAGTTACTTAACTATTTACCTTATAAAAGACAATGATCAACTTCTGAAAACTATTTATGAACTTTTATTCTAAATGTTTTGCACATAATTCTGCAATATATCAGAATAATATAAACACACACAGTATATAATTTAATTTATTAAGCATGTATGTGTATTTTAATGTTGGCTTATTGTTTTTTTCTATTGCCATGTCAACATTTAATGCTATCGTCATGGCAATAAGATAAATGAATGAGATTTACAAGCACAAAATAAAAGCAAATAAACAAAAATACAGCAAATATGATTATATAATAATTTTTATTAAAATGAAAAAAAAAATCTAATTCTTTTCAGGTAAAATTGTCAGAGTAAGCATAATTTTCATGTTAAACAGTAATAAATATAATTAACATGAATTTAATATTGTAAAATATAATTAAACTGATATGGGTAATGTCTTAGTAATAATATCTGATAACAAAATGATTTACGTTACTTGTTTAAATATAAATGTATAAGAAATATATAAAACTAAATATTATATATTACTTACACATTGTATTACATAAAATACTAAATTTCTTGTTGAAATATGTGTTATATTCTTTTAAAATGCTAATAGAATATTAATTATTTTGCGTTTAAAGCATTAAACATATGGCACAATAGACAAATCAGAATAAATTAATTATATTCCGATAATGTCTGAAAACAGGCCCGAAACTTGGTGGACATCAACTTGGTGGTCTATAGCATTTCTTTCACTGCATCATTTTAATATATATATATATATGTGTCTTCAACTATCCCATGTGCTATCATTCTCACTATAGAGTGAAAAACGAGGAAATCTCAGTTCACAGTTCAATGTCTTGTTTACAGATTACACCCGGCGTCTCAAAGCCCAGTGAGCTGCCTACCTAGAGTGCGTTTTAGAGAAACATTTGGAATCATGTGACGCCAAAAACGGTTGTCTAGGTAGTCAGCTCCGCAAGATTTTGAAACACAGCCCGTGTCTTGCATAAAACGCTGCTCTCTTCTTTAAAGACTGGATTAGGGCAGCTAATGAGCTAACGCACCGCAAACACGACCCAATCTACGAATACCGGCAACTACAACACAGCTTCTGACGAGAAACGACGAAATAATGATAAAATCAATGACGTTATATTGATTTAATAATGTTTCAGATTGCACTTGGTGGTGTTAGCACGTTAGCGCACTGCATTTCCCTTTGTGTCACCACAGAATCAACCGAATAAACACACACAAACACACGACGGAAAATGAGCGTTATTAACAGCGTAAGGATTGTAACGTTAACGTTAAACAAATTATTCGTGAGGTAAAACGGATTAAACCAGTGGCTGGCTTGACGGCGGTTGAAATTAAAACGCCAAACCCGTATATAAGAGACCTAATGGGCTACATTACAAATCTACACCGAAGCAATGCTGCTGTATAAACGGCGAAATTGAGGTGAAAACTACACCTTTTAGACGCTGACAGTGGCTATATGTGCGTGAAAGTGCGCTGAGTGTCGATGTTTTGTGTCTGAATGGTCTTGTTTGCTGCTGGCACTCACCAGGAGTAGCTCTGCTCCGCCATGTCAGTCAGTCAGTCAGGCAGCGGCTGAGGACTCAGGTTGGGCTCAAACGACGAGATTATCTCCTCCACACGCTCACGGTTTCGTCTTCTTCACTGAGCCCCCTCCGATAACAACATGGCGATGTGTTTCCTTCGGCAGCTCGCAGCAGAAATGACAATGATTGTGGCTGTGCTGCTAGCCGCGGCTAAGAAACAAAAGCAGTCCGGGGAGAGAAAAAACCCCCGAAATGTTTCGCTGACTTCAGCTGGCTGGCTGTCCTCGCAACAGGCCCCGCTTTCAAAGGCCCTCAGATGAGCTGCAAACCCATCTTGGGTGTGCATGCAGAGAGAGCTGTGTGCTGGGTTTGTAATGGAAGCGCTCGGATAGCTTTGTTTTCTATGGCGAACGCACGAGAACGCGCGACTGTCTCCCCTGCCAGAGGAGTGCGCGTGCACGCGTTTGCCCACACAGAGCAGATTGAAGATTGCTCTGCCACACCAGGTCAAATGCAGTATTACAGCCTCGACACGCTTTTCGTGATTGGCTCGGCTTAAATAATGTAGTTTAAAAGGAAAGGGGCCAAGAAGCTGCAGATGATGTTAGTTTTGAGTCTATGATCCTCTTTATTTTATTTGATCAATTATTAAACAATGTAAACATTGGCAGTCTATATGAAGATACAGATTAAATACAGCCTTAAAAAAGGGTTCATTGTCATTTATTTCTATCTTTTGCTGTAGTGTGTCAGTAGGAAATATCAGTTTGCATTTACAAACATTCATTTTGCCATTAATTATAATAGCCAGGTAGATTATTGTCTGCACAAGGAGTCTGTCAACAGCAAGTGCGCCACACAGAGATCTGATCTCATCATCATCATCATCCAGTCTGTCTGGAATGACACAAACAAACAAAACAAACGGAGACAGACTGAATCCTTAAGAACTGTGACAATGTCCCTCATGAGAAACTTTGCAGAAGTAGGTAAAAGGTGCTTTAAAGGGGTCATCCGGTGCCACATGCACTTTTACAAGCTGTTGGGACTAAATGTGCATTGGGAGTGTGTGTACACAACCACCCTACATTTACATTTACATTTACATTTATTCATTTAGCAGACGCTTTTATCCAAAGCGACTTACAGGTGATACAATGCGACTTACAGGTGATACAATGATAAAGATCCACAGGTAGATTTCTTTTCTGAAATCAAGCCATTCTCAAATGCAAGTCGGTGTGACGTCACATCAACAGAGGCCACGCCCACAATAGATGATTGACAGCAGCGTGTCACACAGACTGAACTGGTGTCTTACCTCAGCCCCGCCCCTGAGTGAGCCGTCATCAGACCGAGACGCAAAGACAAGCAAGACTCCTAAGAGATTGAGGTGTTTTGTTGTTGAATGTATTAATAAACATAGCAGTTGTGATTTCCCCCCGACATCTGAGAGACCGAAGACGCGAAAGATTAACGTTACGTTTGGTTCTGAAGGGAAACGTGTTCTTGATCAACCGAAATGCGTTTATGTTTGCTCGAATCATTCGTGATCCAGCCTCCACTACAGAAGCAGTGAGTATAATGTCTTTTAATGAATCTTTGCAAACCACCTTTCCTAATAATTTGCTAATTAGCAAGTTTCACTATGAATACTGCTAAAACAAGATCCTCCGAGAGTGCCTCAAAGTGGGGCGGGGTCAGCGTAGCTCGTGAAGATTTAAAGGGGAAGTACACAGAACAGAGATCTCTAAAGAGCTGTTTTTGACAGAGTAAAATTAGCGTTTTTAAAACCACCTTTGAGAAATTTTAAAACAAACTATATTAAAAACTTTCCATTAAGACCCTAAAGAATCACATTAGCTAGTGGAAAACTGGGTTTGTATGACCCCTTTAAATGCAAAGGAAGGTCACACCAAATGTTGATTTAATTTAAGTAGTAGAAGTGAAGTGTTGAAAAAACAGCTTACGACATTAGTTTTGACAGCATCCTTATTTACAGAAACTTACAATAAACTTTTAAGAGTACTCTAGCTTTGCATGTAGGTCTCTACATGCTAAAGTAAATAATCCTTATCCAATATTTCGACAAATATATTATTTATATAAATTATTTATTTAATCATTATGATTATGATGACAAATTTATTTGAAGAGCAGAATTCGCATAAAATATCCTAAATGTTCAAACATATTTAGCCATATATTGTGGGTTTTCCCAGTATATCTATTATACATTTTATAAATTGTTTTATTTTATTTTTTAAAAGGGTATCGATGCAGATATATACTTTTTTTTAGACATACGGGTGATTATATTTCTTTCTTTTTAATGTTTTATGTATTTACATATAAGTATTACTAAATGTTATTTTGCTATATTTGTTATAAGACGGTAAATTGCAAGCTTCACATTTTTATTAATCACACAAAACATGATAGAGGTGATTTGTTTTTATTATTAGTATTATTATTATTATTTATAAGACATACTTTCTTTGCCAATGTACAAGACTCTGTTCTGTTCGGTTAAAAGTAACATAATAACCATTACATCTGCAACACAATTGGCTTAATTCATTCAAATAGCATTTTAACAGAATGTTTTCTGGCTTCAGGTGTTTTATGTTTAGTTATGGGCAACTATTTCTGCCTGTATTGCATAGATTATACTATACAGATGGTGCAGGTCTTTTCCTGCAAACATTTTGTGCATTGGGTAAATTATCAGTGACTCAATAAGTCAATAAGTCAATAAGAGGATACAATGGCAATCTCCTGCTAATTCCAAAGCCAAAACTACAGGAAAGGGCACACCATTGTTCTTTTTTTCCTCAGTCCAGAAGCTCAAGTCAGTGTAAAAGAGCTCAACGGCAGGGCCTTTGTGTAAGGTATAGAGAGGAGTCGGATAAATCCCCCTGGGGGTTTCAGCCTGGGATTACAAAAATCTGCAAGGAGCTGTTGTTCTCAGAGATTACTCCCAACCTGTCCTTGTAACTACAACGGCTGCTTAGAGAGACAGTTACACATCAATCCTCAAATCCTAGTTATTACAGAAAAAACAATAGTGTTTCAAAAAAATAAAAATACCCTTTTTTTATCCTTTTGTTTTAGATGTTTTTGTGTCAGAAGCATTTTTACAGACCCTTGAATCTTTGACTGAGTGCATGGAACGCAGTGTATGACATGACCGTGATAGTTTAATATTCTTTATTTAAACTGCTTAAGACATCTTTTGAGACATTTATTGCAAAAATAACATGAAGAACATGTCCACTTCCTCTTCTTCCTTTTCATAGTATCATCTATAACCACTAGATGGCCTGCCAGTGAAAGAAATAATCAAGCTTCTCTATCAACCCGGTTAGTGAATGATTCAAAAAGTGTGGGTAAATACAGTGTTAATCATAATTTAATGTACACACACACACACACACATAACCTATCCTGTGTTTTAGTTAATGATAAGTGCTCCTATCAAGCAACTCTTGATAAATGGGAATGCTAGCAGATGAGTTATTTTCAGGTATTATAGCTCTCCTCATATCACAAAGTAGATCCCATGTTTTTTTTAAACAAATGTAGAACAGGCTATATTTATTGGTTGCTGCTCTCGAAAGGTGAGTGGGCTTTAAAGGAATAGTTCTCCCAATTTCAAAATTAGCCAAAAAAGTACTCCCCCTAAGGACATCTAATAAGTTTCCTCATAGTATGAGGAAATGTATTATTACACTTGCTTGTCATCCAAACAGCTGATAAAAAATCCCAATAATCCACACCACTATAAATTTATGTCTTGTGAAGTGGAAAGCTGTGTTTGTAAAATAAAAAGTATATTTTTATAGACATTCTGACAGCACCCATTCACTGCAGAGGATGCACTGGTGAGCAAGTGATGTTATGCTTAATTTATCCAAATCTTGGTGATGAAGAAACAAACTAATTTACATATTGGATGTCCTGAGGGTAAGTATTTGCATTTTTATAAAATGTTCTTTTCTCAAGTTAACTTGAGAGACATCCAGCATTCATCCAAAAAATAAATAAATAAAATGCACGTATTAATTGTTCACAATAAGATATAATAAGCATTGACAAAATAGGGTGAATATTCACTTCATGTGAAAAAAAAAAACGGATTTTTTTCCAGTCTTATTTTTTGCCCTATGTAGTGCAACAATACTATGGGCACATTGGTACAACTGTGTTGTATAACAGTGAAAGTGAAAGTGGGTAGATGGTTAAGAAGAAAAGAAGGGTAATGTGTTACGTGGCATGCTATCTAGATCATAAAAGGAAGGGAGAGTGAACGTTTTTGTATCATGACTTAAATAATGAATTCCTTTAGAACAATTCCCGCTGACAATACGAGAACTAATGAACCTCATCTGAATCACCAGGCATCACTGACATCCTCTGACGTACACTCGTACTGCTCGCTGTCAATCTGGTTTAAGCCCTAAATTGAAAAAAAAAAAACGTTTTTCATGGGAACCAATCGCTATTAGTTTCTGAAATAGCAAAAAGAGATGAAGGAGATAGAGGTTTATCTAGGTGGTTGACTATCAGATGTTGTACTTCCTGTGCACAGCTGGGGCGCACCTATGCTCATGCACTCTTACTGATTCAAAGAACCTGATTACAGCTCTCATGCACCTGAAAAACAAAGCGGCATTTATGTTAAAAAAAAAAAAAAACATGCAAGAAAATCATTTCTCAAAAAAAAAAAAAAAAAGAAGGTTGTTACTTCTGCTAAACCACCTGTGTGAAACTGAGGGAAAACCATACACTAAAATCACCTTGGGAACAGTTAGTGGCTTAGAAAAGTGAAGTTAGCACTGAGAATATATATATTGATTTATATAACATTATGGTCAGTTTAGCTCTGTGGCCCATAAATGCGGCTTGATAAAACCTCGCTGTACTGTTAATATAAAACAGATCCTTTTTAAACACACAACAAACCCAATACTGTGCTTAACTCACAGTATAAGATGTCTGGCTTTGCTAACTTCACCTCCTGTGAGTATAAAGTTACTGTCCATGTCAAATGGGCACCCTGGTTACCCATCAGGGTGTGAGATATCACTGCGCAGGAAGTGGAAAGTCTGCACTCCCTGGGTGACTCACAGAGGGTTTGAGAACAATGCAAAACATAAACAGAGCACCTGGCTGCACTAGCAGGGGAATATTAAAAGTTCAAGAAAAGGTTAACTAAACCAACTCATAATTTTGATTATCGTAAAATTAATTTTGACTGATTCTTAATTTATATAGAAAAAAACATTGAGAGTTCCTAAAGGATTGAAGGCAGCTATTTGGGGGCAGTCGTGGCCTAATAGATGAGGAGTTGGACTTGTAACACAAAGGTCACGAGTCCAAGGTCTGGCAGGCATTGTGGGTGGGGGGAGTGAATAACCGGGGCTCTTTCCACCTCCAATACCATGACTGAGGTAAGACCCTTGAGCAAGGCACTGTTGCTCCCTGGGTGCCACAAAAATGGCTGCCCCCGGTATGCGTGCGTGGTTTTTCACTTCTCACTGCTGTGTGTGTGTGTGCACTCGGATGGGTTAAACTAAGAGCACAAATTTCCAGTATGGGAAACCATACCTGGCCACATGTCACGTCCTTTCCGTTCTTTCCTTTTCCTATTTGTAGTTTTGACTATTTATGCGACTTTGGAGTCCTCAAGTGATTTTAGGGGGTCTTTAAACATTACAGCATCCTTAAATTAGTCTTTATAGTAATGAGAAATTCAATGGTGAATGACTCAATTGCAGTAGTTGTTATGCATCGTAAGGCCTTTAGGAGGACGGTGTCTGGGCATTGATGAGCTGCTGTCAGGAGCTCCTGCGCCAGGGCTCCAGGGTTCTGTGGAATCCGGGGTGAGCTGACACCGAATCCACCGTTGATATAAGAGCCTGATCAAAGCCGCCCTGTTTCGCCTGACCGATTTTCACAGGATTACGGATTAGGGAGACAGGAAGCAGCGAGAGAGGCGCGGAGACAGACAGAAAGAACGAGGGGGAAGATGGAGAATGAGAGAGACAGACAGAGAGTTAGATCTATAATCATGCGGAATCGCATACTGAATGCAGAAATGCTTAATACAATAACCTTGAAATGTGTTAAACCCCAAGACTAAAACTCTAAGGGATAGGAATTAGATTAAGCTCGGACTAGACCTTTGCTAATTTAGGACATTTAAGAATTTTTAGAAACATGTCATGCAAAAATGCATTATCTGTGAGCATTTTAAGACCAAACAGTGGCAATAATGTATTTTAAGATATCTCAGTGCAAACCTTTTCCAGTTTACACAGCTCTTGACATTTATTTTAATCTAGGACTAGTCTTAAACCCTTTTCGGGAAACTGCCCTTAAGAGCAGAAACAACCTGGTTTGGTGTGCTTTTTTCAATGGTGCAATATTTTCTTTGTTAAAGAACATTAGTTTGTCAACTCAGCACATGTTTTGGCGGAACAGGGCCTGAATAGAATATAGGGCATGTTTTCCTGCAAACATCAAACAATTTTTTTTTAAAGAAACTGTGTCAGTGAAAGGAAGCTCTTCAGAAAATGCTGGTTGTTAACCTAAGAAGGTCAAACCAAAAATAGCTGATTTGTTTTCTGTTCATTTTCTATGAGGTATAGATGATGTTCATGTAATGTATAGGCATTACATGAACATCACAATTAAACAGTTAAAACAAACTTCATAAATATAGACAAACAAAAAGGAAAATGGATTATGTAAAGCCTAAATGAGGGTATTACTCAACAGTTGCTGCCTAGTTTGAGATCATACATATCTAAAAACGTGCCTCTACTGCCGTATTTGTAGAATATTTTTCAATGTCTTTCTTTGCTTGCTTTGATCTGATAAGACACAGATAAGCCTGAGGTAATAACTTGCATCTGTGACATCCATTTCCCCTAAAAAACCTTGCAGTGCGGCCATGTATCCGTCATGCACACAGCGCAACCACAGGTTCATTAGGGTTGTGTGGCTGTAAAGCATTGAAAGCTTGTAACTATTAAACATGGTGCAAGCAGCTGAACACATGGGCCTTGAATAGCTCTAATTAAATAAAATGCTGAACCAATCGGAATTGAACCTTTCGCAATATCCATGCAAAAGACTGCTATGGTGAACAGCATCCCAGCGTGCATGAGCAGATTAGGCATGCTTTTTCTATTTATATGTAATTGAAGAAAACAAAATATGAAAATGTGGCCCACATGAATATGTATGCATTGTGAGATCAGATTAAATGCTATATTCAAAACATGTACGTTATACATAAACTCAGGTCACCTGCTATTTTATGGAGATGCAAGGGCTGATCTGATACTCTTGTGTGACATGATAGTTTCCAAAGCATTTTTCAAGTGCCAGACTTTTCCTTTGCCTGCATGGACAGACTGCACATACATCACTTCTCCCACAGGAGAGCTGTTTATAGAAATGTACCATCACGTCTCTCCCAGAATGTAAGTAAGCATACCCAACAACATGCATTTGGCTTACTAAAAACATTACATCTCTTTATCCTCATATAGGGCACTTAAAATCCATTCACCGAAGGCTACTTTTTATGTTTACGTCGCACCTGATAGACTTTCTGTAATTTCTGTAATCTGCACCTCTATGTTTACCTCTATTGATAATTTAACAATAATAATCAATATTACATTTTTTCAAAATTTAAGAAAAACAAATTGACAATGGGATTGCATTTTGCCAAAAGAATACATGCAAAGCCTTTTAATTTGGCCAAAATTAGGTAAGTGGGGGAGGACAAAAGGTAGGAGGCTGGAGAACTGCAACAAAAATAGGTGTATGTACTGTATGTTTATTTCTTGTACAAATTTTTATGCAAATTGTTCTCAATGATATTTCATATTTTACTTCCTGCTTCCTTGTACACTCTCAGAAATAAAGGGACAAAAGCTCTCACTGGGGAGGTACGTTTTTAAAAGGTATACTTTTGTACATATTAGGTTCAAATATGTACATTTTAAGTACTATTATGTACCTTTAAGGTACCAAAATTGACCCTTTAGGTACAAACGTTTGAAAAGATACCGCCCCAATGACAGCTTAATACCTTTATTTCTGAGAGTAGTAAGTTTTCCATTGAAATCACATGGATGGAATGACATATTTGACAGCTTAACGTTTTTTTGTTGTCATGTTGTGTGATGTAACATAATAGCGACACAATCTGATAGGATAAGATGAGAGAGTTTGTTCATCAATCATCCACTGATGCCCACACATGACCATAAACCACAGGTCAGTCCCTGCCACAGATACCAATAAAAGAGACTTAACAAAAAGACCACCATTTAGGTAGAGAACATTTGAGAATAGTAACATGTGCACCCAGTTGTCACTTGTCAGATTGTCAGGAACAACAGACTTTTAGGGGTACAACAGTCTATCTCTGGGACAGTCTCTTACTGTACCTTATCTACCCTTAAAAGGTAAATGATAGCATATGACTTCAATTAACCTTTATGACCTAGTTTTTTGTACTCCTTTTGCACTTTTTTCCAAGAGAGTGTGAGCTTGGTAAAATCTTCTGTAAAAGACTGTAGTCTAAGATTCATCTGGAAGGCAGATAATCAATTGTCACTTATTTTATCACACTAAGGATATGGATTTCTCATTAAGGCAAGTGAAATCTTTATGCTACTATGTCCTATTTCCTTAAATGTACTTGAAAAGACAAGGATTGGTTGCACCTTGCTGTTCCCTACCCCTCCCTGTAAATCTAGTGCAACAAAACATGTAGACGTTAGTATTTGTGAAGCAGTGTTTGGGATTCAAGGCGCAAACGCACTGGATGTGGTCCTCGGCTGCCTGGGGTGAGGCAGAATCTTGTTGCCTCAACAGGGGGCGGGAGGTGAGGGGTGGGAGGGAAGTATGCTCCAATCACCCACGAGCCACTGCTGGATATTTTATTTGTCAGCACATCTATCCGTACGAGCAGGGGACCAATGGCTGCAGAGGAAGTGGTCCTTCTGTCACAGAAACAGTTGGCACAGAAGCAACATATTACAGCATTATCCAACCCCCTCCTGGTCCCTTGCCGTCATCTTCTCCCTCCCCTTCAACTCGCTCTATCTCTTGTTCTGTATCGTTTTTCTGAAAGCTCTTTCAGCCATCAATGAAATCGCAACCAACCCTGCTGTGGACCGACTCCTGCAGCAGGCTGAGCGAATCAGTGGAGCTGTGGAACATCTGCCATATCTCGCAGATAACCCTCCTAATTCTCTATTCATACCCGTCATTTTTTGCACCATACGCCATGTATTTTCTCCTCCAGAGATCTCTCGGCACCCCGTTCTGCTTTCTCTTTTTCTTCAGAATTTAAGCCTACTAGCTCTTTTCCCCTCTCTTCTCCTCTATCCCCGCTGACTCCTCCCTCTGTTGCTCTCATACTCCCTCACTCACTCGCAAACACACTTGAACACAAGCACACATACATGCGCGCACACACACACATACACACACCCTCCTCCCCCATCGCTGCAGTGTCTCTTAACTGCCTTGGAGCTAACAAGAGGGGAAACAGCACACCGACAATTATAAGAGGAGGAGAGAGCACGACACAACGAAAGAGTGCCAGTGAATGAGTGCATGTGTGAGAGAAGAATCAGGCAGATCTGAGGATGTTGGCGATTCAGGACTAAGGGGACGGATCGCGTGCTCCCTCTGCCTCCCAAGCGAATGTTTGTCTGCAGTGTTGCTGGTGAACGGACGGCAAGCGGTGAAACGGTGAGGAAGGCTTTTCCCTTTTTTTCCAGTGTTCTTTCCACACACCCTTTATTCCTGTTGTTACACCAAGGGTAGCTTCTCCGGTAGTGTCCTTGGGCTTGTTTTTGGCTTGGGAAGGTGAACATGAGCGTGGTTAGCACCTCGGGTAGCAGAATGGTATTTTCCTCCATCTCAGTAAGGTGATGCTTAGGGATGATGCTAAAGCAACCCTCCAGAGCCCTGGATTGGCTAACGAGTGCATGATTGAGGACTTAACATCTTTGATATCTTGCCCATGTACCGTACCTATTGATTCGGCTTGTGCAATGTTAAACAGTCACATATTATTGAATCTCAAATGGGGCAGTACACTAGGTGTAGTGTGTTCATGCCACGCTCCGCTGCCTGGTGAATATAAAAGGAGCAGAATAAGGTGCACACCCCATGGAGATACAGAGCTACTGTTTCTGCTGGCAAGCCCCATTTCCATATTTTCCTTTCGGCCACACTCCTGCTGATCTTTGACTCCCACTGCTCCACGGTAACCAAAGACACGTTCACTCCCCATCGATCGTGTCGACGTGTGTGCAAGAGGCAGCCCTTCCTTTTCATTCCCCAGTATGTGTCATTTGAAGCATTTTTGCTAACTTAACTTAAATTCCTAGGATTTTTATTAGGGGAACAGAGTTGTGCGTGCATGTGTGTGAGGGAACCTGCACAGGGAGGGGTTTAGGTGTCTGGAGTGGGGGGTATAATGGTGGAGAGATAGTAGGGGCAGAGGGGCGGAGGTTGATGCGGTACACAGAACGAAAGGAGAGAGAAAGATAAAATATATCCTGCGTGAACCCGTCACAAGCAAAGAAATGGATGCACGAGAAGGCCCACTGACCCATTACCAATGAAATCTCATTAAAGTCTCAATTGTTTCTCCTAGATGGCAAAGAGATTAAAGGGAAAGCAAATTGCCTCCTTTGAGTAAAGAGAGCTTGCTTTTCTAGAGTAAAAGACTCTGATAATCCTGTGCGAGTTTCTCAGCATTGTCTCGGACTGTGCTCCGAATTCCTTGAAGTTTATCATCGCATTCTTCTCATTCCAATTAATTTGAGAGACACTGTTCACATTGATATTATTGCTTTTACACTTACTCTACCTTAACAGTAGTCACATTTGTGTCTATACGCTTAATACAGGGAAATGTTACAGCGATTCTATACTAGAACCATTCTGGGTTCCCCGAAAGAACCTTGCTAAATGATTCTTTCTTAGCAGAACATTTTATTCAAAGAACATTTTTCCACCCTAAAGAAACTTTATTCAATAGTAAGGCTCCATGGAACCACAGATGCCAGTAAAGAACCTTTATTTTTGTTTTTCCCAAGACATTTTAGGAGAAACATCTGAGAAAGCTGATACTTTCAATAAAACATAGCTGAGAACTCCTGAGCTATTACAGAGCAGTGTAATTTTCCTCTGGGAAGGCCGGTGAACAGCTATGTAAGCTGAGTTCACATCATTACATGCACAGCGGCATCAATAGAGTGCTAATACAGTAAAGATGATTCGGTACTCACCAAGACAGGAAAACACAGACTATGCAAAGATGAGTAGATACCGCCAGCGCTCCACCCCCCCTACAACCCACAAACTGACCAAACTGCAGGATGATTGTGCAACATCAGCTAAGTACCAGTTAATATTTGTACATCCTATGTTGTCCTCTGATATGATGGCCGTAATGGGAGGCTTACTCTCATTTTGATATTGCTGCTCATTTGCTTATAACGACGTGAGGATAATCATGGCCGTCAAAACACAGGCATCAGTGTCAGTGATATTCCAACACTATAAACATCAATGATAAAATGATCACAATGGAAGCTAAGACTCGAATGATGATGGTTAAAAATAAGCTTCACAGCTAGGCTTTGTTTTCCAGGTAGCTCGTCATCAACTGTGAGCCGAAATCGTGCCATAAACAAAACCGTCTAAACCACTGAACATCAGATTGTTATGCATTTGGGTCATGTTTTAAAAATACCTGAGCTTGCTGCTATGATAGCAAAGCATGCATGCATATAGATTTGATCTTAATTTATATTTTACAAAAGAAAGTCATTACATCTTTTATTTAGTAAGTTTCTGTCACTGAAGATATGTTAAATTTAGACTTTTTAGAGGTGTCGTCCTACGGGAGCCTAATGGAGACAAAAAATCCTGTTCGTGTTAGTAAGAGAATGCTAGAAACCCCAAAATGGGATGCAGGAAAATAAAGAAGAGAAATAAATTTTTGTCAAAGTTCAACAACGATAGGAACATTCTTGAGAGGGAAATGCCAAAATATACACATGCTACTTTCAGAGTGAATGCTTGAACGATCATAACTGGGTTTTGGCACAATAGTAGGGGTTTGGCAAAACCCCTCACTGGTGACCTTACATGCACTGATAGCCAGCTGTTCATTAATGCTCAGGACAAATCACACATCTGCCATTGAGGATACAGTTTCTAAAGGGTAGCGCTTATTAAAACAGTAATTAGTTTTATTTATCATTCCTGGGGTATTTTTGTGGCTCCCGACTGTTTTTAAAGGTTTGTGGGTTAGTCAGATCTTAAATGGCGCTAAAAAGAAATGGTTGATATTTTTACATCTCAAATGTGTGGCATATTCCACACATGCTAATAAATGACAGCCTAACTTTAAACTTTACTTTCAGAATTGTGACTATAATAAGACGATTTCTTCTTTTTTTCAAAGGATTTTTCTGGTCGCTAATTTCAAATCCTCTTACAATGAAAGGGGACTGAATCTTTCAAACAGGTTTTTAGGATTAACTGATTCATAAAACAATCTGACTCAACAGAGTCATTCAAGCTTTTGACATAAGTACTACATTAAAGCTGAAAAAGCTTTCAGATAACAAATCAAAACGGCCCCTTTGCTTCCAGTCCCCATTTATTGTAATATCAGGGACTAGAACTTTATTTTTAAGCGTTTCCTTTTGTGTTGGATGGAAAACACTCGAATAGGTTTGGAACAACATGAAGGGTCAGACTGATCACTGCAATCTTACATATGACAGACAGTAATCTAATTTCAGCTGCCGTTTCACTTGAAGTGATATCATAATGAAAAAATGCAACGTGCATATTGTGCAAGACTTGTCTTCTGACACAGATTGGCTGGAATTGGAGTATTCGGTGAAGTCAACTGAAAGGGCTTTTCTCAGTGAGAGCATGCAAAAGCCAACACTCTGACAAGTTTGGGGTCAGGAGGTGACCAGGCCCTTGTTTTATGGAAACACATGTGAGAGAGGCCCTTTGTTGAGTTGAAACAAGTCATTAGTTATATCCAAGTGGTTCATTTGTAAGAAGAACTGTAGAATTCTGTATGCTCATATCCAAGTTTTTGAGGTCTGTTATATTTAAAGTAAAACCAGCTTAAATGGTCTATTAAGTGTTACCCATAGTGTTGCAATTAGTGGGATAGGCTTATTACTGTGAACTAAAAAAACTGGACATAAATTCCTATCTGAATAGTGAGCAATGTCCTTTCCCTTCTGAGCAAGCCTTAGATTCTTAATCATACATGATAAACAGTTTATTAATTGAGACTCAGTAAAAAACTGAGCAAATTTTTCACATATACACATTTATGTATACTAGATTTTTATATTCTCCAATGAAAAAGTAAATTGTGTCGGTGCAAAACTATGTTCTGGCTGGTTACTTAACTGCCACAAGTCAGAAGAATTAAGAAAACTGTATGAACTTGGCATTTTCACTGACCACACTTTTCCATAAATGCTAAGTTTGTGTCTGTATCACTTTACATGTTTGCTTACCGCACCTTTATGCATGTTCATTTACAAAGCTAAGTGATTTGGTATAAAAGCACTGTTGTCATGACATCAGCAGAATGAAATGGATCCCACTGTCAATTCTGTAGTCAAGATCCCATTTCTCCTGATGGGTCGACTCAGCATTGGCTTTTGTGTACAGTCGTTGTTATCAGCAGTTTGCTTTTTGCATATAACAGAAAAGTTTCATAATGCTGTGTACAGAAGGAAGTAAGTCTGAGAACTGAAATGAAATAACTATTTTGGCTATGGAAACAAAAGTCTATTTGACTTTATGTGCATAGAACATACATGTTTTAGTTTTATAGATAAGAATATTTACATGTTAGTTATAATATTTAGATAATCCCGCCTCCAATCTCACTCTATTGGTTGAGCCAATGTTTCAACATTGAGCTGGTTTGAGAGACAGTTTTTACCTTTTTTTTTAGAGATCAACCTACAAATGGCTTACTTTTAGTGTACTCTACATATTAAACTGGGAGAGGTGAAAGAGTTTAAACATCAACAGAATTTACTAGAGAAACTGAAACTCATTTGCAAATGATAGCCGCATCATGTTTTGAAACAGGTGCAAAGGTGAATGAGTTAGATGAGCCATTTGTGGCATTCATTGGTCAAGCATGGCTGCATGCGACGTCTGGCTCCATCACTCGGAAATAGCGTTTGGCAGGAAGAGGAGGCACATACTCTTATCTAGGTCAGCAGGTAAGGGAGAGGGACTCAGAAGCGTTTGCATCTTTTTGTGCACACATGTCACAAGGGGAAGTGGTTTTAGGAGCTTTAACAATACCTGGAATAAAAAACTGAAAAAAAAAATCCCATAATACTGTAATGCATCATAATAATATATTCAGTTATAATATCGTATATCATATCGACTGCCTCATTCGCTGTTTAATTAGATGAAGTTATACACATGCAGTCATTTAATCACATTTTCTGCTTGCATGAACCTCCAACTCCAACTTCAGTAATGACATAAAGCAGATTTTAATGTATCAGTCAGAGTTTGATAAACGGAGAGGTATTTTCATACAGATTATACTGTTAGGGATTATGCCATTTGTAGGAATGAATGCGAAACTCTGATGTAAAGTATTGCCATCACACCCAATAGGAAACAAATCACATGAAAGTATTGAATATTAGCTGCTTCCCAATTTTTTTTTTGTTACTGTATTTATTGCGTGATATTACAGATTTAAAAAAAACGTATTAATATTATGCTTAATTTTCCATGATCATTTCTGTAAGTCTCAAAATAATTGTGTGCATTTTATTTGTGATACTGTATGTACACGTGCATATTTTATTTGCTTGTATATAATATATATATATATACATATATACACACACACACACATATACATAGACTATAAAAGAGCACCTCTGAGCGATACAATTTTTCAGTGTTTTTTTTATAGGAGAAACGTCCTACAGTATTGTGTGTATGTGTAGATGAGCTAAGAGGGTCCTCTTTTCTGTTCTCATTGTGCACAGAGCGTCATTGTATTCGTTTGCATGGCCATAACAGTGGTCATATGACTGAGGGGAAGGTGGAGGGGTGCCACCACCCCATGAGCAATTTCAGCAGCTTCAGTCATATGACCGCAGTTATTGCCATGCAAACGAACACAATGATGATCCACAGGATGCACAGGGCCTGAGTCTGTCCAACCTGGCTTATGTTGCCAAATAATCAGGCTGTCTGAACTAGGATGATCCGCTGTGTTAGCATATTGTTGTAAGTCCTTTAGGTTCAAAGAAAGGTAAAGACCACATGAAATTTCTTAATGTCTGATGTTTTCTTAACAGTTTTGACATATTTCCTATTAAAACAGGAAATTGTGGTGGGACATGTCAAACAGTTCGTATCACTAGGCTTTAGAAAAGCCTCAGCAGTGAAACATGACATGCTGCATGCTAGTCATTGCATGTGGTATTGGGGGAGGGACATTTACATTCAAGAGAGCAGTTTGGTAGATAAAAATCTGTGCTGAGCAAGAGAAATTTACCAGAGAAAGATTTTGAAGACAGCATGAGACAGAAATTGTCTAAATGCATTTGATTGATCTTATTAATCTAATGTGTATACAGTGTGTGTGTGTGTGCATGTTTTTTTAATGCTTTGACCTTGTCATTTTTAATCAAATTGTCATAATCTATCTTCTAGTGACGTTTGCCAGACTACAATAATTTCATCCACTTAAAGGTGCCCTAGAATGAAAAACTGAATTAACCTTGGCATGGTTGAATAATAACAGTTCAGTACATGGACATAACATACTGTGAGTC
>JAUMHG010000002.1:658872-671165 GCA_032359395.1 Enteromius anoplus | reverse complement strand
GATGCGAGCTGTAATTGGAAGCCAGTGCAGGGAGATGAAGAGAGGAGTGACATGGGCCCTTTTGGGCTCGTTGAAGATATTAGATGTTGTTTTTGTGCACCAGTGTTGTAGGTTTTCGCACAGGCGAGGCAAGACTGTTCTCTCCGTTCTCTTCCGCGCCAGTGTTTTTCGCTGTTCTGAGCTGTACAATCATGTTTTAACCTGTGGGCTTTTGTCCCTTCTACGAGGTGTGAAGGCCAATCAGTGAGCTTTATGGGCGGTCCCCTTTCCTCTTACTGGTCCCCTAATATACATATTCTGAAGGCATTGCATGTATTTAACACAGTCCGGAAAAGGGTGTCTCAAAGTTTGGTATATAACTTTTAATAAAGTCTATAACTTGTGTCTGATTGGAAATACTGATCTCTCCTGCTTAGAAAGAGATTCAACTCATCAACAGCTATCTTTTCACATCAAGCATGCCTATATAACATCCTGTCTATGTTTCATTCACTGGTTCTCCACTCTTTCATCACACGCGCATACATTTCAAATTCAAAAATAACAACATATGGAGTACTTGGATGAGTACATTACACATCTATTTGCTCCTGATAGCAATAAACAGTTATTGGCCTTGTACTGCTGCACACGTTGTCTCTGTCCCCTTTGTTCTTGAACATGAGGAAAACCCGCGCTTTTCCTGCGTGTTGCGCGCAGGAATGTGTATCCAAACTCTGCGGGTGACCGAGGTCCGCACTTGCAGAGTTTCCCAGGTCATGAATTAAGCCATTGTTCATGTTTATGCTTGTCAGAGGTTCGTACTGCCGTATGGTCAAAGTTCACACTGGAAAAACAGATGGCCTGGTCTCCATGCCAGTAGCGTCCTGGTGTAAATTACGTTAGTGTCCCGAAAAGCCATTTGGAGTCCATCATTCGTAAGTTCGATGCTTGGTCAGTGTGTCTGAGAACAACAGGGAACTCTTGGCGAAGCTATAAACAGGCCAGGGGGTTTCCCCCCCTCTTCCAAAAGCAGACTTCTTGGCGTCAGGAACAAGGTTGATTACTATCTCTTTGTTGGGTAGTGAGAAAATGAATTAATGATTCGATGCATTTAGTTGCGTTGGTTCCCCACAGTCCCCCTTTTGCTTGTCGAGGGTCCCGGTGAGAATGTAGACAGGCACTGGAACATTAGGCACAAGGAAATACATAGAGAGAGCAGACACACAACAACACAAACACATTTCCATTGCTCACTGACTTGTGGTGCAAGGTTTTGGACGCATTACCACGTACTGGCTAGAGTGAACTTGGGACAACTGGGATGTGTTGTTTGTAAGTCTGAGTGGAGCGTTTTGACTGAATTGGTCATCAGGGTTTCGACGAGGTGGCACGGGGGTGATCTCAATCAAGTTATCCGAGTTCTCGGGTTCCGGTTCGGGCTCTTATATCCTACGATCGTAGAGATGCAAAGCGTTGTGTCGACGGCAGACCAAGTTCGAACGATTGGCGCACCAGCAGGAGGCAGGTGAGCAATGGCCTCTAGGGCGGTATTAACAGGGGTCAAATCAATAAGCTGGGTTCCTTCTTCCCTGATCCTCTCCTTGAGTTCCGGATCAAGGATGAAGGAATGCTGTTTGAAGAAAGGGGTGATCTCAAGTTCGGCCTGATACTCGTCATCGATGAGGTGGTACAATGCCAAATCGTCAATGTGGAGGATCAAGCCCTTAGGGACATCAATCCATAGCTTTTGATTGGGTAGAGTAATTCATGTAGCTGTGTCATGTTGATCGTATGTTAGTGTGGCGCTGCGTGCTGGGGTGTTGACCAGCCAGCGGTTCCCGACAATTTCAGCCTGTTTGGTTTCGACCTGGGATCGGGGTGTAGCCTCAGCAGGGCAGCTTGTGTCGGGCCTGATAGACTCGAGACCACAGATGCCCTCAGTGTTGTCTCTGACAAAGGGTTTGCTTGGGCAGAGATAGTCCACATCTTTGGTGAGAGTGCACATTTTCAAATTTGGGGCCAGATACAGCTGCTCATTCGCATCATGGTACGCTACAACTTCAGGCGTGTGAATTTTCACATATGTGTTGCTCTGCCATAATCCCACATTTACCACATCCTTGAGCCGATAAATGTTATTCGAGTCAATGATGGGCAAGCTGAAGACGAAGGCTAGATCACCTGCTTTGGGGTCTACATAGAGTGGACTGCCTAAAGAGAAGGCCAAATAAGTTTGAATAGGGCTAGTAGGGCCTGTGGTGGCTGCACTGAGGACTTTCTCAACCAGGCTAAGAGGTATCAAACAGAGTGGGATTCTACCCATGGACAGGCTATCAATTAAGGATAACCTCAATTGATAATAACGGAGAACAGTTTGTTTATCGCTTTGATGGTCTGGTTCAGGAGGGTGCAATGCATGTTTAGGATCGTGATGGTTCCGTTTAAGGATTTTCCGAAGGTTTGCAGTGCTTGGCTCTGGACTACTAGTTGTTGGTGGATTTCGGGCATGTTGGCTTTAATTTCGCCCAAGTGTCGTCGCACGGTAGCCAGGTTCACAGCATTAGCGGTTGTCATGCTGATGTTAAACAGAGTCTCTACCGCAGCAGCCCCCAATAAGGTGCCCAGAAAACGTTTGGGATGCCAGTTGTAACCGCTTAATTCAGCCTGGGTTACAGTCATTTTCTGTAGTTGCTGCAGCATGTGAGTTACCGTGTCTGAAGATTTTGCGTCTGAAGATTTTCAGCCTGAGCATGGGCAAGTGCTTCCCGAGTCCACGGGAGCCAGCCCAGGTGGTTTGAGCGGGCGAGAGGGTTTAGTGAGCTCTGATAACATCGCGGGGGTTTAGTCAAACGTACACCTTTTGTGTGTATGTTTTGCAGTTTGTGATAAATAGTCCCGGTTGCTCGCGGAGCATGTTCCCGACTCAGGTCCGGTGACGAGACCTCTGGTTGGGGTATTACCCCCATCACGCAGAGGATCAACGCGGTGAATCTGATCATTTTCCTAGTGACAGAAGAGCACAAGCAAACACGATCATTGGTGATGAGGAGTTAGGGAAATAGGCCAGAGTATTTAATGACAGCGTTACGGCTTGATCTACACTAGTTGGTGGCCGGAGTCAATCTGAATTCTGTGACCTGAAATCTGGGTTAAGTACGGTGCTAATGAGAGTTTAAAGAGAGAGAAAGAGAAACAGGGAAAAATGAGAGAAAAAGAAAACAAAACAGTGAAATCACAAAGGACACAATGACACACAGTGAATCTGGGACAACACATAGGTGTGTCATACGTGTGGGCAGCTCCTCTCTACTAGTGTTAGTTGTAGCAGTGCGGCTGAGGAGAATGTGTAGGTCTAGTGTTTTAGGTAAACTAGCTGTGTGTTTTTTCCTAGAGTTATAGATATTGTCTCAGTATAATTGGAATATGGGATTGATGGTCTGTGTCAGTGGGCTTGGTCCTCCCCCTTTTGCCTGTCGCTTGGAGCTCTGGTGTCTCTTTATCTGGTTCCGATGGACCTGTCGGAGAACTGGCTTACTGCGCCCTTGTTTAGTCTGGATCTGATAGGCAACCGGCGAGAGCTTGTCTGTCCAGCAAGGTAGCAGTTTCTTTGACAGGCGGGTAGGACTGTTCACCCATGGCTGGGCACAAAAGGCTTAAATTTCAACAAAATGAATATAAATCACACAGTATAATGCAATACAACCCTCAGTTTAAGAGTATTCAGAATGAATTTCTAAGTCCTGTATTTATATTTAACCTTTGCTTAAATTGTTTTCTTATTATGTTTTACAACCCGTAGAAATTTGCATTCCCTCTCATTACACTTTGAGACAATTAACAAATAAATATCAGCACATTAAATTTGTTTTCAAACATGTAAGCAAAATTTAGCAAGCGGGAATATTAGATTTAAGTCCTTGTTGCAATTTTCAAGTTCAATCACTTCTCTAGCCAACTTGACGATCGTAGCAGAGCACCTTCTGATTAAACTTGAATTAATGCACTTTCAACTCCGTCTAATCCAATCCTTGTTGCTTGCAATCTTTTTACCGACAATGTTTATGCGCTGTGCTTATCTGATACGTTATGTCCTCTTCAATGCATCACTCACGAAGGTGTCGTTGTCTCTCCTACCCGCGTTGAGCAGTCGAGTTCTCACTGTAGCTCTCTTCATAACAATACAGACACAGGTTGGTTCTTCGAAACGGGCATTTATTCTTCATCTTTGTTGCAAGCGTTTGCACTGTACGCCATTGCGCCTTGCGCCATTATGCCGTGAGAACTGTATGCATAAATGAACATAGTGCACACATGTCAGACATTAAACGACACACAATAGTCCAACATATCAAACAAATAAAGTATCTGGTTGGCCTTTTCATGATAAGAGTTCTTAAAAGTTCTCATAATCAACGTCTTAAAGCGCACCAACACATATACATTTCAAACTGAACTTCAAAAATTCTACAAACAAATTATTAAGCTCTTTACAAATAATTGTTATGGCACAAATAAAAGAACATTTGCATGATATAACTTACACTTCTTCATAACAGCACTTACAGGTAGTGAGGAAATTAATTAATGATTTGATGCATTTAGTTGCATTGGTTCCCCACGCTGTACACAATTAGATATGTTATTTACAGTGTGGGTGAAAAGTAGCTGGATATTAAAAAGTTAATATAAATTAAAATTAGAGGTCTAATTATCAGAGGTCCAAACAACAATCACCTGATCTATTCTTATACAAACAGTGATTTTGTGTCTAACCTTGTGTTTGGAGGCATGGCACACTTGGTACTCCTTGAAGAAATTGCGGCGCATGGAGAGAGCGCATCTTTAATGAGCACACAGAGAGTAAGGAATTGCTGTTCAGTTTACGACAGTGCACAAAAATAGCAAATTTTTTCTGGCTTCCACCTCTGACAGCAAAACCTCACGTTCATTATCGTTAAAGTTATCTTGTCTGGTTTGGCCATGTTTTATCCAAATGACTAACCTTGTGCATGCAGGTGCTCAATTAGAACACTCCACATTCACTAACTAACAGAACAACGAATTTAAGAACAAAGTCATAGGCGGAGGGTGAACCAACTCAAGGGTAAGGCTAAAAACAGCCAAATGTATTTAACGCTGTGTACCCGTCTTTTTAGGCAAGAACCAAACATAGGTGTTATAGGCTAATAAAAAACGTTTAATGGGACAGAATTTGTATTGAACGTGATTACAATTTAATTAAAAAATAATAATTATAAATTTATATTTCTATAACCTTTCCTTTCCATGGTTATTCAAAAAGTGAATGTGATATTATCACTGACTATCGTGAGCACTCTCAAAAAAATAAATAATAATAATAATGAAAATAAGGCTAATGATAGTAAAATTGTAAAAAAAAAATTGTGTTTGATTGCGCAATTATAACCAACAATTGACGCTTTACAGATTATTAACCCTTAACCAACAAGATTATTTTAAATTAGAAGGATAAGATGAGAAAGAAAAAAAAGCAAGCGGACAAAAAAAAAAAAAAAAAAAAAACACATTATAAAGCATAAATAGGCATAAACGACAAATATAATTTTACTTAACTAATAAATCAATAACCAAAACTAAAAGAACAAAAGAAAAACTGCAATATGTAGCCTAGTATGCAGAGTTTCAGTTCATTTTTGTGCTGTACAAAAGGAGATGACAGAAAGTGACCTCATCTTTAAAAGGAGTAGCCTTGTTGTTTTTAATGTTAGAAGAAAAAAGGGATTTCGTGAGATTTATGTGGATTTTGGCAGTGGCAGTAATCAGTGCCCTAATTTATACTGAACCAATCATGTCATTAATTCTGAATTTGACTATAACAATTAATTTGTTTAATTAGCCTAATTAATTCCGTTTTAAAATAGTAATTTAAATAATACGCAAGTGATGACATTGGCACTTCTGTGTCCTGCAAAGCGCGCTTCAGCTTTTGTTGATATCCATCTAACAGCCAGAGATGGGCATAAATACATAGAAATGTATTTACAATAAAAATACTAAGTGGAAAAATGTATTTAAATACAAATACAAAATACTGTGTTAAAAAATTATTAAAATACAAATACAAATAGTATTTTGTATTTTGAAAATACACAAAATACATGTGAAATTGGCCATCAAGTGCAGGCATCCCTATTAGGCTGAAATATATCTGGACATATTCTAAATGCAAAACAAAAACATTTAAATGTGTACTACTGATTATGAATTATGATTATGACTACTGAATATCTTCCCTTCCCCTGCAGGAAAAACAAATCTCCCACCCCAATAAAGTAATGGTCCATGTTTCATACATTTGTTAATTAAAAGAAAAGTTTTAATGAATAAAAAAAACAAAAAAACAATTAAGTGTTACACCGATTAATGTTTTTACAAATTCTAATATTGTGTTTAACAGGATTATTTGGTTATTTTGGTGTGGAGAACAATTATCGTGTTGCCCCACCGATTTACAGAATTATATAATGAGGCATGGCATTCCACTCTGTCACAGCATTAACTAGCAACGTGCAAGTGCAAATGTGAATGTGAATCTCCTTTCGTGCTTTAAACAGCAAAGTAAAGTGAAAGGGTTCGTTGGCGATCTCCTGATTATCATTCGTATAATGAATTCGTATAATGATCTCCGATTATCATTTGTATAATGAATCTGGGCGGAGCAGGCGGTGGGGACCTCCACTTGAGCGGACTAGATGGCGGAGATGCCCACCAGGCCGGACCAGATGGTGGAGGCGCCCACCAGGGTGGTCCAGACAGCGGAGATGCCCACCAGGGCGGACCGGACGGTGGAGACACCCACTTGAGAGGACCAGGAGACCAGGCGGCATGTAAGAGCAGAGAGAGATTAGTGGTCTGACCGGCCCGACACGGAGTTCGTGCAGCCATCAGCGGAACCCCTGGGAAATCCATGACCGTGGTCAACATTCCCAGGGGTCATGCAGCCACTGACAGTTCCTCCGTGATCTGGACCGGACAGTGCAACAACCCCAAGGCTTGGGGCGTGGGTTCCGACAGCTCTCCTGGCTGCGAAACCGGGACCGACAGGACATTACACGGCTCCTCGGACCGTGATTCTTGGCAAGTGCCCAACAGATGCGGACTGGGAACCGCAAAGATTTCTGACAACTCACCTGCCGGTGCGGATGGATCTGGCCACCAGGGGTCCGGATCACAGGCCGGGTCTGGTGGATCCGCCATTCTGGATCGGGATCACTGATGGAATCTGGCGGGTATGGCCACCAGGGTCCACTCGAAACCCAAATCGCTGACCTTCATGACTGGACATGGCTTCTCGTACCGTGCAACGGAAGTGGGACCCCTCGGGGCGTGGTGCAGAACCGACGCCCTCAGCAAGAGGAGCAGACACCGCTGGAATGGCCGACAGCCCTCCTAGCTGTGGCCCTGCGCCCCACTGACCATGTCTCAGCCCCTTCCGCTGTGTGATGAAGTGAACGCCCTTTATGGGCAAAACGGGGATTGCAGAAAGGGCAGACAGCTCACCTGACTGCGGCCTTGTACCCAACTGAACATCACTCAGCCCCTTTCGCTGAGTGGTGATGTCAGGGCCCGTAGCTAGCATCTCTGGGTTTATAAGGAAGGGCAACAGCTCCCCGAGCTGTAAAACCGGAACCGACTGGGCTTGGTACAGCACCCCTGGCTGTGTAACAAGAGCTGACCGGACAGGAAACAGTCTCTTAGGTAGAGTAACCGGAACCAGTTGACCTTTACACGGCAGCACGGGGTCTGGATGCAGCAGACTGGGCATATCCTTCTCGCGATTGTCTGCCATCTTGCGCTGCTTCCCACGGGGTGAACGAGTGGCTTGGCTGAGACCTCTCTCCTGCCTCCGCACTGTCATGAGGCAGAGAAAGACCCCCGATTTCCACGCCAGCGCGGTAATGTCTGGCAGTTCAACAGGTATGATCCAGCGTGCAGAGCTCATAAACGCCGCGTTGAGAATGGTGTCATTGAGTCCCGACCGTTCCGCGAGCTTAACAAACTCGGCAACAAAGTCCTCGAATGGCGGGTCTTGGCGCACAAGTGCCAACAGTCCCTCCGAAAACATCATACTGTAATGATCCGCCGGTCTGAGCGAGCCCTTAAAAATAACCGTTGCTGAACTCTTGTTATGACGGTTCGTTCTGTTGCAAAGACGGGAGCGTGAGGCGTACGAGTTCATATGCAAAATACTTTATTTATTAAAGGCTCAGGGTCAGGATACAGTGGTGATCGCCGGCAGATACAATAGGGGAGGCACTAGCAAAGGCAGGGTCATAAACAAAGCAATGGGTCCAAATAACGTTAAACAGAGTCCTTGGGAAGATGCAGAGGGAAGGTCCGGTCCAGGTCCAGGCAGAAATCGTCAACAGAATAATCCAACAGAATCACAATGAACCAGAAACATGAATGAATGCAACAATAACAAACAAACAACGAACCGTGACAAACAAACAGACACTTCCCGGTTTTATACACATGAATCTAGGTCAGTGGGTGGAGTAAAAAGATCAAACACCAGGACAACCAACGAGTAGGTCGAGACATGAGTAGTGAGGACAAGTCCAGACATGAAAACAGAGGTAAACACGCAGAGTTAGCTGGGCGCTGGAGTGCCCTCCAGTGGCCTGAGATGGCAACTCCAGCTGATCATGACAGTATGTGACTGAGAGAAAAAACTGAAAAAAATAGTTTTTTAAAATTAATTGTATTTTATTCACAACACAGTATAATTAGAATATACATAATGAAGGTCAAATACACATTATTGAGCACACTACAGAGATTTGAACAGACTTTGAGTCTGAAAACAGATTATGTTCAACAAGTGAAACCTCTTCATAATACCTGATATTTAAGTGTTTGCTGCTTATTTTCAAGAAAAATAAAAGCTTTTTTTTACAAGAGAATATCAGTGTAGGCAAACATAAGCGCTCCTAGAGGTCATCGGTGTGAAGATGCTCAGTTTGAGGAGATGCTGCAGGTGTCTGAACACTAAAAAACAAACAACAACACATCTGTGGATTCAGGTGCTCACCAAGTACCTCAATAAACAGAATGCAGTATGTTTGTGTAGACATTTAAAAAAGACTGGCATGAAATGCTTGTCATACTCAGAGAGATACTGATTTAGGAGTAAATTGCAGTCTCTTATTTTCCAGAGCTGTATCTATATATACAACTATGGTCTAAACATTAAAAATATGGACTCGTGGCATTCATCATGGACTATTATTGTAATGGAGACTCAGTAGGCTGTAGATTCATTTGCACACCGTGTTTATTATAACAAAAGAGTGGTCGTACAGGCAGTGATCAAACAGGAGCAAACGGGCACAAAAAGGGCAAAAGACAGAGACAATACCAGAGACAGGCAGAGATCGGGGTATCAGGCTGAATTCGGCAACGATATATCCAGGCAATGATCGGGGTAACAGGCAGAAATCAAGGTCGATAAACAATCCAAGTCAAAGTCCAGAAAATCCAAATAATCCAGAGAGAACGCTTAGTGATGCTACTAGAACAAAACTTTGCAACGAACGAAGCTGAACTGCTTCCTTAAGAGCGGAGATAACTGCAAACACCTGGGGTGGAATTTCCTGAGGTGCGTGGGTCAAACGGGTCCGGGTAGGAACTAATATTCGGGAGATGGTTCCCGCTGATGCCGGTCGGACAGAGCCACGGAAGCTCGCCTCACAACAATTAGCATATTGTATAGTTAATATTTAACTCGATGTCAAAACATTTTAGTCAGGAATTACAGTTCGGGGAAAAAAAAAAACAATAACAAGCAAACTAATAAAAAAATAGACATTACTCACTCATAAGAGATAACTGGCTCGAATCACCCCATTCTTCTTGTCTGATTTGTAACCCGAAGCTTATTCCTCTGAGCGCGTCTTCTTTAGGTATTTATTTATCACAGGGTGTTTTTTTCTGATGTGAATTCGGTCTCAGCACAAAGCGTACAGTAGCCGGGATGAACTTCAGGTAAACTCTCACTGCTTTGTTTGTGCTGATGTGGGAGTGCGCCGTGTGGATGATTTTCATACCTAATGTTCGCGCGACGCGGGGCGTGGTCGCATTAAGAGATAATGAAGGAGACTTGAAAGACTGGCAATTGCGTTTGGTTTCAAATAAATTACTTTATCACAGAATATTTGTTTTTGATTAGACTGTCTTAGTGTAATAGTAGACATATCACGCTTTCTACAGATATAACTCTCATGTCTCTTTGTGGATTATTTGCTGAGTTTCAGTTTCATTTTAGTGACTCATTGCTGACTGAAGATCGCACAGACCAACTAGGCAGACAGCGCACCCTGTTTGTTTTCTTCATTTTCTTAATGGACAAAGTTGTGTTGTTATTATATGCGTATACAAATTAAAGTAGGCCCTTCTCAGATTCGATTGATGTATTGCTCTTATCTGTACCATCAAAACTCAATGTGTAATTTAAGTTCTTATTGGCGCCATCAGGAGAAGACACCTCAAAATGCATGTATGCGTTTGCCGGCCCCAGAGGGTTAAACAGAAAACTGAACTATTTTCATTTAATTTTCTTTGCGTGTAGTTTATTGTCCGCTTATAGACAGAGTCTTATCATTTTATTTTGGTATTGCACCACTCATAGTGTTACGAGCCGCACCTCTGTGGCTCAACCCGAACGGCGCCAGCAGGAACCTTCGCCCGAGTATTAGTTTCCCCCGGTCCCTTTTTATCCACATACCCGGAACTAAGTACCTCTACAGGTGTTCCTCTTTTCAGACACTATAAATACACGCCTTCTGTTGGATTTACCGTGTATGACCTTGCTCTGTTTCACCGACCACGATCCCTGCTACCTGCCCCAAACTCCGCCTGGCCTGTTATTTATAGATCTCTACCTGGACTGTGACTCATAATCGGATTACCTTTGAAACCCCTGTTTGCTGTTTGTTGACCCCGGTTGATGGTTTGAGAAATAAAGCCTTGCAGATGGATCCGAATGCCTCTGACCACTCATTACAGAAGACTTCACCAGAACAGGATCCAGCTGCTGTTCAACAGATCGCTCAGGAGGTAGGAATGTACAAACACTTCCGCCGGGGCTGGGAGCAAGCCATTTCGACTCATCTATCACTGCCAGACAAGTTCGATGGAACAACAGGTCAGTGGAAGGGCTTCCTGTTGCAATGCACAAACTTTATTATTCAACAGCCTTATTGTTACCCCACTTACGACAGTAAGGTTGCATTTGTTTGTTCACTGCTTACTGGTAAAGCTCGGGATTGGGCCACAGCCACATGGGATGGCCGCAAGATGACATATCCCTCTTTCCAGGATTTCTTACAAAGATTCAGAGATGTTTTCGAGCACTCTGCCGGTGCAAAGCTTATGTCAATGAAGCAAGGCAAATCCACCGCGGTTGATTACATGTTGGCATTCAGAACACTGGCAGCACAGACAGGCTGGGGAGCAGAACCATTGAAGACGATTTACCGCTTATACTTTCTGACGAGCTGCAATCAGAACTTGCCTGCCGTGATGAGGGCCGCACTTTGGACAACTACATAAACCTGGCAATCTCCATCGACAACCTGATGCGGTCAATTTCATTTCTTCATCAGGACCACTAGCTCCACCGGGCTTGATCGTCTCTCCGGCTCCGCCTTGGTCAGTTGGAGTCCATCCGCCATCTTGAGACTCCACTCCTCCGCCTTTTTGTTTTTGTGTCATGATTTCCTGTATGTCTATATTTGGGCATGTTCTTGTCCTTGTTTAGATTATTAGTTACCCAATCCACCTGTGCTCCTCAACTGTCCTGATTTCTCCCTAATGTTATCCTGTTTAAAAGCCTGTTTAGTTTGTCTTTTCCTTCGTTCGATTATTCAGGTTTATTTGAGTTTGTGTTGACTGCCTGTATCCTGTGTTCTGAGTATATTAAACTGCTTCACAAATGTACCGTTCCTGTCTATGTCTGCCTAAGTCAACACAGACCCGGACAAGGGACGCTGGAATTGGCCAATAATGAAACCAAAATGATTAGGTCCAGGGAAAATATATTTCAATAAAACTGTATTATTTATAAGTTTGAGCTTGTCTGCATTCGAATAAAGTGAATCTTGTTTGGCGTGCTGCTCAGGGCGGCTGAAACGTATGTTAGAGGCAGCTGAAAACTGATGCTCGAGGGGCTGAGAACGATGCCCAAGATGCTTTTTGTGAGCTCATCTAAAGTGAGGACTATTTATACCTTGTAAAGCATTTATAAAGCAGATGTAAAGGCTAATTTA
>JAUMHG010000002.1:636180-650584 GCA_032359395.1 Enteromius anoplus | reverse complement strand
ATATTTTCCCCACCTGTAAGTCGCTTTGGATAAAAGCGTCTGCTAAATGAATAAATGTAAATGTAAATGTAAATGTATTTCTTCACCAGAAGTGAGGGATGCTTTGGGTCGTTATCATGCTGGAGGACAAAATGTCGACCCAAACCAAGACTGTCTGAGGTTGTCTTTTTAAATCTTCTATAGTCATGTTTCCTTCCATCCTGAGGAGATTCCCAAAACCAAACACACTGAAACATCTCCACAGCATCATCCTCCTGCACCATGTTTCTCTGTGGGACGCTGCTCTTGGGCCTGAATGCCTCTTCCTTCTTTCTCCAAACATAACCAACATCTCTACGGCCAAAAAAGCTCTCGTTTGGTCTCATCTGACCACAGGACACGTGTCCAGTATGCGTCACTTTTCTCCAGGGTGTCCTCAGCAGACTTCATTCTAGCTTGGAGGTGTCTCTTTCTTGAGTTCATTCCTGTGCTGGGCTCTAGTGGCTGTCTTCGTTGAGACATCAGTCTTCACTAGTGTCTTGGGTCTTCAGAAACTCTCTCTCTTTAGTTTTCTTTGGCTTCCTGTCTCTGCCCGTCTTGTTCTCCACTGTGTTGGTCTCTTTAAACTTCTTGATAATGCTTCTCACTGCAGTTCTTGACTCTTTGTCTTCAACTGTATGTATAGTGGATATATAATAGTTGTTTATTTGATCTCACCAGCTCCACAAGAGCCTACAAGGTCTTTGTTTCCAGAGAATGGTGTTTGTTGGAGCAGAGCTCAGCAGCCGGCTGAACTCAGTGCTAGTAAGATGGTTAATTTTTATAAAATAATAAATATAACTGTACTGCATAGCTACTTTATTTTATTGACTTTATTTTCCTTAAGGTCTAAACCGAGTTCAGTGTCAGCTGCACAAACAGCAGAGGACTCATCAGTCTCCTTCTCCTGAACTTATTGTCTGTAAGTACAGTACATCGTTCTTGAATGGTTCACGACTCAGAGTCTTTACTGTGACTCGAGAACCCGGAGTTATTAAAGTAGTTGTGGATTATTGCTGCTGCTAGGAGCTTTTGCGTATGGCAACACAGTGCAGTTTTTAAGGCACGCTGCTGCTGCACAGATAGTAGATAGAAAGTCACCCGCAGCAGATCAGATCTATCTATATGTGTCTATTTATTTTTAGCATTGCTCATATTTTCTTTCCAGCACTAATCCGTGAAATGCTGACAAAGCAAGAGATGATTCTGGACCAGCAGCAGTCCATCCTGCGCCTCCTCAATGCCAAGCACCCTCAGGACACTGATCATGTGATTGAACCTGGACTTCTTCCACTGAAGGACCTCCAGGCCCTTAGAACGCTGGAGCAGAAGTTACAAGCAGCTGATTTCAAAGATAAACTGGTCAGTTTGTACTCTGTGTAGTTTATTCCGTGTAACTTCCTGAAGATCTTAGAATAAACCACTCAGAATTCACTTTCACTACATATCAAGACTTTTATTCATCTTCGCAACACAAATGTAAGATTTGACGACTTCCTCTCAGATCAATCATCTAGGGCTGGTCGGGGGCTGCGATGTAAAGGACACTGTGTGGAGAACAATGCACCGAACCATCTCGAACGACTTGGCCAAAAGCATCAACTGGAGAGGGGTGAATGGAAAAATATCCCTGGCGGCCCTGCAGATAAAGGATGTTGTTATCGGTAAATTTGTCTCTTACGTTTCATATTTACAAATGTTAGACAGCGTCTTAAGGAATCTGATCAGGGGCTGAACGTTCTGTCATTAATTGTTCCCCCTCATGTCTTTCCAAACCTGTAAGAGCTTTGTTCATGTAGCTCCTGCTTGCCTCAGCACGCCTGTCTGAACGTTCACCGTACTGCTTCAGGTGTGTTCAGTTTAGCTAAACTCTCCAGAAGCAGGACTGGAAACCTCATAAGAAAGACATACATTTCACATTATACACACATATGTTCAGATTCAACACTTTACACCCTACACTGTTCTCTATATGAACAATGTGTGCTTTAGTTGTGCTCTCTACCCATGAATCCCAGCATGCATTGCAGCATGAATAGATTTATCACCATTCTTATGCACTGTCAAATAGACTTCACAAGCATGGTTTGGTGCTGATGCTCTTTGGAAACACCACTGGTTAGTGACGTGTGAAGCTGGGTAAAGCTGTTTGTGGAGATCTTCAGATTTTCTTGCAGCGATTCTGTTTGTTAACGGCAGGTGTTGAGGTAAAGCCCAATAACTGATGAATCACGCAATTATCTTTATTATGAAGACACCGCTTCATAGTTACCCCGGTTTTCTATTAGGGTTTAAAGGGTTAAGGGTGTAAGATAAACACATCTGTAAAATAGTTTTAAACTGTAAGTTAACAGCAAGCAAACTGTAGAAAAACAGTAGTTTACCGCAAAATTACCGTGAACTCAATTAAATGAGAGTAAATCCTCAAATCAGATGTTATTTAGTGTCTCTGTACATAATAATATAGATATACTTGTAGTGTTGAATATTCTGCTCTCTGGGGATTTAAAGGCTCTCTGTTTGGCTGAGTGTTGACTGTGAAAAATTTACGTGATTTTAACTGTAAAAAACAATGAAAATGCTACAGTAAAAACCTGTTAAATGGTTAATGGTAAATTCCTGATACATTTACAGGAGAACTATCCCAGAATTCACTGCATTGCATTTTAAATTCTGCTTGAATTTTATGTTTTTTCTTTATTACTACTTAGTTTTGTTTTTTGTATCAGTGATGTTTATTAGGGTTGTGGGTTGCATGTAATGCTGTTAAATGAATGTTTATTGCACATTTCAGTTTAATAATTCTTATTGATGGCGTTTAGTGTTTGTGTGAATGACGCTGAGCTCCTTCTATATACAGTATGTTACATCACCTCCTGCATTTGGTCATTATCAGTGTATTTTGGGTACAAAAGGTATGAAAGTACAAAATAGATATCACTACTTTAATAGGTTTGTATATTAACGTTATATCAGATGTTACGGTTTATTATTAGAAATTACGGTATTTAACTGTATATTTAACATAAAACCGTAAAAAATATATTGATACTGTATTTTTCAGTTTTATTCTGGCAACCACTGCTGCCGTTTTTTTTAGCGTACATTTTTTACATTTCTAAATTATTTGGGTTAAAAATATGTTTCTAGTTTCAATAGTTTTGTTTAATTGAGTGCATTTCAAGGGATTTTTTGATTGAACTCACATCTAAAATGTTTGAAGTACTAATACATGTTTCTCTAATTAATGTCTATGCTTACACTTGTGTTCATTAGATGCTGTCCGGAAGAATGTCTTTTCATCGACAGCAACAAACAGTGAGATTGAAAACGTGATGAAAAGGTGGCTGCACCTGGCCTCGGACCGGGAGGGAGGAAGAAAGAGGCGCCAGAAAGACTAGTCTACATGCTAGTTGCAGATATGTTTTAGAAGGAATGATGTATTTACAATATTCACAAGACTTTAACAAAACTAGATAAAGGCTGTTAAAAGCATACAGTCCTTTACACCACACCCAAAAACAGCCCAACTAGAGTCCGGGTGTGCTGAACTGTCCCGCTGTGAGTGTCCACCAGTGTCCGAGAGAAGTGGTAATGTTGAACAGGTGAGACCGGAGAGGTAAGTTCACAGGATTCAAACTCCACAATCCTGCTTTTGTAATCTTAAACGACGCCGTTGGGTTGGGCTACAAGACCTAAAACGGAGCCTGAGGTTTCCTGGTTTCATTGTGTCATTTAGAAGTCTCCTGTTAATATTGTAAATACACCAAACCTATCTCTGGTTTATGTCATTCTGTTAAAACCCACCAGTATCACGCAGTAAAATCTGAGCCCATTTGAAGTCTTGTAACCCAACGTACCTGGCTGATCAGCACAATGTCGGGATGCATTCTTTAAAAGTTCATTTCCAGTTCAATCGCAATTTGTTGTATGATGTCCTGTTGATAATAATAATTATTGTAGTCTAGTCTTTGTATCAAAAATTTGTGAAAAAAGTAAAAAAATTGCACATTTCAGCTGCTTTATAATTGAACGGTTTGTCTTTTCTATTAAAAATAAAAAACGTTCATTTGAATAGCTTTGTTGAGTTTTTATTGGAGTATGATGGCATTTATATGCCGTCTTTGAGCCTCTCTCACCATTTTATTTGGAAACTGCACAGATGTACTTATTGGTACATATTTCGTGGCTCATTTTTAGTTTTAATAAATGCATTAAAAGGAATAAAAATACTTTTGTGATTGGATGGCAGTGCCGATTGTTTTGAGAACAAGTAGACGTCATTGGAGAAAAGTGTCAAATAGATTGATAAAAGTTGTACATAATACACACTCGCCAATTAGAAAACAAGGTAGATTATTATCTGACAAAATATATAAAATTTATTTAGTTGCTTGAGGATACGTCTTCGCTAAAAGCATACACACACAAAAAACTGTCACAAAATGGACTACAAAATGTTTTGGTATCAATCTGACAACAAAACAAGTATTAACATACAGAGCATAAGAACATATATATATATTCGTGAATGTGCAATAATATCAGGGTTGCTAAGTCATGTAAATTTGATACAATATTATGTAAAACTGTAAATTCGAACAATCATTATAATTGAACTCTTAGTTTCACATAGGTAATTTGTCATTTACAAAAGAAACAAAAAGGTAATTGTTTTTTTTAAACAGGGAAAAGAATATGGCCAGAGAAAAAGCTGGACTTGCTTAAACCGTTAGCACCTGCAGAGACCCCTATCCACACAGAGTCTCCTGTCTGCAGGTTCAGAACCATGTTCCCTTCGGCTATTGATTTTGTACTTGATGTGCTGATTGTTTCAGCGGTTAGCTGTACAATATTATTTTTCTTTAAGGTCACAGTGCCCAGAGTCTTAGTTCCTATGCATGAGAACTCAAATTCATACACACCAGGTGTGTGGCAGATGAACATCCCTGATGTTTTGTTATAATGGCTCTGTCCATTGTAAAGGTCCTGACTGAACACAACAATCTGAGCATTTGCAGGAAGGACGGTGCCAACAGAGGCAAAGAAGGCAGACTGTTGTCCTGTGGTGTTAATGGGAGGTCCTGGTGGGCCAGCTACACCTTGTGGGCCTGAGGAAATGTAATATTACAAAAAGTGATGACATTCTCAATACATGACTTTTTAAAGATTTGTTGTAAAGTTGTCACTTTGGCTCCATAGATGAGTTATTTTATGTGGCTTAAATAATAATAAAAAAGGATTAAGTGAGTTTATGTTTATTGTGGCTTTTTGTTGATGGTAAATCTAGGGGGCATGATTGGCTTACCAGGTTCCCCTGGAGGCCCTCTGGGTCCAGGAGGCCCTTGGAAGAAGTCTGTATCTGAGGGATAAATAAATAGGCGTTATGTGTTATATGTTGGACATACAAATTCTAATACTGATAACAACATGGCATAAATATGATAAATGAGCTTCTGGGTTCATGAATATTAATCACGTTATCTGTGTTTGCTGAAATCAATACAGGGACGATAACAGGTGAGCGCCAAATAATGAGATTTCACACATTAGTTTTTAAAAGCTCTGTTATTTTGACAGGACTGTACAAAACAATAAAAAGGCTGAATGGTAAGGAAAACTCATTCTCATTCTTTGCATGTTTGTAAAATAAAGTGACGGCGAGTCGTGTGCCTTCACACTAGTTTAGAGTTAACGGTAGGCCTACTTCACATACAGTTACACATCCATTGCAATTTAATGATAAATGATATACTACCAAAACTAGACACTGTACAAGCACATATAATAGTTGTAAGAAAATTGCAGTCATTGGGGGGGGGAAAAATTATGTACAGAATGACAATGTAGTAAAGAGATCTTTAGCTCAGGTGCCTTACCTCTTTCAATCCAAGGACGGAGGTCAAAGACTGGGATGTCCTCACAGTTAACAAAATCGTCAGGACTGGTGAAGCGGAAAGGATCTTTTGGAACCCTTTGGATTCCGGTGTTGTCACAGATGATGCGGGCTAGCGACACAGAGGTCAGTGATGCTTTCTGTTTGGTGTTGAACACTCCATGGTTCTCCCACCACAACCTGAACACATTATGACACTTTGCATTAACACTTCGCAAACACACAAGGTCCTTCAGAGTTTAGTTCCAACCGATGGGAAGTTACCTGAAGACTTGATTGACTGATTCAAATGTGTTTAATTAGGGTTGGAGCTAAACTGTGCAGGATTCCCCTGGACCAAATACACAGAGATCTTTACCTGTCACCGTCACGGATGCGTTGGAACTGTGTGGAGATGAGGCAGGCAAAAAGAGGACCGACACGACCACCAGGGGCAAAAGGTTCAGCGATGCCTCCCAACCAAATGTCAATGTTTTCAGGGGTGCCATAAAGCTCAATCAACTTGTGAGCTAGTTCAGTGTTGTTCATCACCACAGCCAATTCTTGCTCATTTTGAGGGCTGGGCAGTCCACAGAACCGACGCCATGCATTATAGCCTTATGAGGAACAACAAAATTATGTCCAGTAAGTATTCTCTAGTGATGATTTAACAATTGATGAATTAGCATGTAGTTGGCTTCATGTCGTTGGGTTTAAATGGTTTCAAGAATGTTCTACATACAAGTCCAGAATATTTACCTGGTATACCGTGGTCACGGCTTCTTTGCATGTTAAGGGCAGACAAGTCCAAAGCAATGTGGGATGTAAAGGCAAACAGCCTTTCTCTAAGAGCATTCACCATCATGTGGTCCTGTGTATTCAGTTTTGCTGGCCGACCAATTAGTCCACGGAGCAGAGGATCAATGCCACCTAAGCAAGAAGAAATGCAGACATGAAATATTATTGAAAGGGGACAGTTGTGGCAAACTCAGTAGTTATGTAGCAACAAGCTTCACAAACTCACCCTCAAAGATCACCCTCCAAGGAGAAAAGAAGGCCTCATAAAAGGGCACACTTGGAAATTGAGGATGGTTCTGGAAATTTTCATCAAGACGAAAAATGATAGGTTGGATGGCCAAGTGGGCAAACCGGAAAGCAGCAGTTGCAAAGACATTTGCAATGGTAGGGTCCACATTCTCATCATAACCTGGATATGATCCAATGCGTCTATTGTAAGCTTCAGGACCCACAATATGTGGTAAGTATTCCTCAATCACCAAGATCTAAAAGAGATGGGAGAGGTTGATCATGAATGCATGCTGTACTCAGCATGGAGCTACTTGTCCCTGTGCACATTTTATTAAGTGTTTTACCTGGTTGTAGGCACCCACAATTTTCCTTGCCTCTTGATATAGAGTTTCGCTACTCCAGGATGGGTTTAACACATGGAGGGCACGTGCCAATCTATTGTGCTCTCTCAAGAAAAGTGTGTGTAATGAGGTAAGGGCAATGTTCTCAATAACACGACCATCTCCTACAAACATTAAGAGTTCATTAGCATTAACCACATGGAGTAAGATTTTCCAAAAATGAAAGTGTTACTGACCTGCAATGAAGCAAGGCACCTCTGTTAGGGTGGAGTCATTAAGAGTTTTCTGGCGTGTTGCACACATTTTGCTTACTACCTTGGTAAAGGGCAGGTGCACTCGTCCATTGTCAAGGAACTGATCATTGACACGTAGAAGGCCTCCATCATTGGTCAAGTCTCGAAGTTCCTTTGCTAGTCCATCATCTGCCCCATAAACCTGTCCAGCATCTAGAAAAGCTGTTAAAGCATTGATCTGTTCCCGAACTTTGGGAGTCCCACCAAACATATACGCAGTGTTCCCAGAACCACAGGCTGGTGATGAGCGGAAAAAAGGGAGACAGGAGTTTGGATGCAGACGTTGATCTCCTTGAGGGACCTATCCATAGACATCAGATATAGCATGAAATTCAGTTTTAACTCAAAATCAAGTGTGGGACAAACATTGACAGACAGACAATACTTGACTGACCATAATTGGGAAGCAAGGTTCAGAGTGCTCACAGCTCTCATCACAGTTGAGGCCATTGCTGAAGGATTTAATACTTGGTGAGGTAGGCGTTAATGTAAGATCGTGGTCAACCCATTGCCCAAAGATGGTGAGCATGAAGCTAAACTCCAGATCACTCTTTATGTCAGCATCTGCAGTGCTTAGAATATTATTCGAAACCAATCTGACCTAGAATCCAGAAGGAAGACATTGTTAACCAATGGTAGCCTCATTAATTGTCCCGTAAACTATTCATAAAGATCTCCAGCATACCAGGGGCAGTATTGCTCCATTGTACAATCTGTTGGGATCCCAACCTTTGGGCTGGGAGATGTCATCTTCATATTGAGCAGGCAACCAGCGGGTAAAAGCAGTGTTAGATGCACCAAGGAGTGGGTTCCGCCTGTGAATGGTACATTTAGTTGTAAAGCTAGGCAAGCCTTTAGTCTTTAAAAAAAGACATAATTAAATAAGGAGTAAAAAGACTGACCGATTGTTGCAGACGTTGGTGATAGTTCGATATTTGTTTATGAGGGGTGTGGTCCTACAAGATGGGGGCTGGGTTTGAGCTGCACAGCCTGTCAGACGTCTAATGGTGTTCAGCTCGTCTGGAGTCAGCAGGTCTAAGAGAAAACACATATTCACAGTTTTGACCAAAGACCATCAGACAGTGATAGATCTGATCTCTTCTTTGCAACTTTTACAGTGTGTTGTCTTCATACCTGTAGCATTGATAGACCTCTTGTGTACATGATGGGCTTTCTCACTGATCAGCCTGAGTGTTTGCACCATGTAGTCTGCAGCTCTCACAGCCTCTCGTGTCCTTCGAGCTGGCTGTTTTAGTAGACGTAGCTTGTCGGAAGGCTTGATGACATCTCTGCGCACCCTAGCTAAACTCCTAAGAGTGGGGAGAATCGTAAAAAAAAAAAAAGTAGATCCATAATTGAGAAGACTGAACAGGAATACTGAGCAACTTTCTTAAATCAATGTAACATCTCAGAGCAAAGTGATGACGTGATCATATCTACGCCAAACTGACCAAGAATGTGGCAACGGAAGGTATGATCTAGCTACTCCTCCATAGGTTATAGTATCACCTAGGAAGCCACGTCCAACATGATCAACTTTTGTTATAGATATGCAAGTACAAACAGTGCCACCTTATGACTGCTGTGGCCATTAGGTTTAAAGTGATTTCACTCATGCTTAAGGCACTCCAACAGCATCAACATCATGACACGGCACTGAGGTTGCCTGCATAATACTAGAGATTTTCACAATACTTTGGATATTAGTGTCCATTGCCAAATCGATAGGAATCTGGCCTGTTCAGTTGATCGCTGCATGGACGATTCACTTAAATCACCGCCTATAGAGGCAGACCTTGATTCCCTTTGAGGTATCCCTTCAAAATGTTACTCACTCATCACGAGAATATTTGTAAGCAGCATCCACTATCGTCTTTGCTTCTTCAAATGAATCTAGAATGAAAGCTCTCCCGGGACTCTCTTCTTCTGCTAGAAAAGGATAATGAGATGATAATCATAATAATTAGTGAAACTTGTATAGAATGGGTAGATGTGTAGATGATTGAAAAAATAACTTCCCTCAGTCTAATTATAATGCAACAAAATAACTTAAATTGTGTTCCCAAGACGAACGCTTTTACAGGCTTGGAAGGCCATGGGGGTTATCGATTAATGACACAATTTTTAGTTTGGGGTGGAGTAACCCTTTAACGGACTGAATGGCACCATTAAGCATATTGTCTGCCGTGATAATTGCATCATAATTTAGGTGGCAACTTCTACCTAAATGACCTAATTTCTTTTTTTCTTTATCTTTTGGTTTTGGTGCCTTGCCCCGATCGCCTCTGCCTTGCTTAGTTGGTAGTTTGTTTGATTACATAGATCTGATTTAACAGCTTTTTTTTAAATTCAAGGTATATATAAACATATAGCCAGGATTTGACTTGTTGGTCAATGCTCCTTATATTTCTACATATAGTATATATCCATATAGTATATATGTATATATAGGTACATATGTATATATGTAGTATAAACGTGTGTTTGTCTGATTGTTTGTGTGTCTGTCTGTTTACTGAATGCAATTTCAATAATTCATGTAATTATTTTTAAGGTGAAAGAATGTGATATCTGAGAGTTCCTATTAAACCTATCTGCTTTCAAGTCATGATAAAACATGGAGATAGATTTTTTTTATTTTTTTATTTATTTTTTGAAAGCAGAGGTTTGGTTTCTTGTTTTTTATTAAAAATGCTGACGATGACTGGCAACTTTTTTTAAAAGATGCTGTTGGGGAAAAAGGGTTAATGAAGGGTTAATAATTTTTTTTTATTTTATTTATTTTTTTTTTTAATGTAAATTATAACTGTTGACAGTCTTTTTTCACTTGACTACAGTGTACAAATTTCATCCATTTCCTAAATTAAAGTGACATTTAAGTTTTTGTGTTTTTTTTACTTGCAGGTCGGATAGCTTTTTTAAATGTTAAAGTTAAAAGTTACACTTTATTTCTAATCAATAATTTTCAGTATAAAAACTTTTTGTAACGCCTAATAAAAATGCTTACGTGTATAAAAATAAAAAGTTGGTTATATTATGATGATGAATGATTGATTAATTTGTAAACTTACCACTCAATGAAATGGCACAACAGCATCCCACCACAAAAAGAAAAGTGTGAAGATTCATCTCTGAAACACATAGTTTACATTGAGAAATTAAGACGGTAACCATATTAAATACATTAGGCTTATAAAGATTGCATATGAAAAATGATGAAAAAATTAGATTGATTTAAAATAAAAAATAAAAACAATTAACATATAAAACGGCTTCCATAGACAACAATGTTTGAACATTGAATCTCTATTGCATTTTAATGACCAGGGAGAAAAGTAGTATTGAAAAAATAATATTGACATTTAAGTCTGACTGAGAAGTCAAATTTAGTGCCTAAATTACTTAGAATTTGAAATCAGCATCCGAGTTTTACAAAAACCTGTACTTTTTAAGTACTACAGTACTGCGAGTTATTCACAGAGAATTTTTCTTACCTGAGCAGCTCGTCTTTGGTTCTAAACTCGAGACTTAGAGTATTTTGCAGTGGACCGAGCTGTCCTTTTATACGGTCTCTAAATTCATTACTACTGAGTCTTACGTGAAACATCAGGTTTGCTTCCTTCCGACTTCATATTTTCCAAAACTCAGCTGAAACCTGTTCTACCACATGCCTTCCAATAAATAGCTTATCCTTTTAATTAGCATGTCTAAAATTGCCCCTTCAGGTTATGGTACATTTGTTTTTTTCTTTAAAACCTTTAATATTCAAGTCACGTTTATTTATATAGTGCTTTTAGCAATACAGATTTGTCATGAGCTGGGTTCGACAGCCATTCCCTGTTCAAGTATCTCCTGAGTCTTGGACCAGTTCTTCTTTTGCCTGATTTGACCTTCACAATTTTGTTTTTAGGACTGCTGATTTTCAACATTTTGGCATAATACATTTTAAAAATCACAAGAATCAATTAACAAAGTTGAGCACAAAACTTTTATTTCTATTGTTTCTATTTTAATATTTTAAGAAACAATGAATCTCTCCCGGAAAAACCCTAACCATCCTTACCCTGAAGAGCATTTTTAACAGTCTAGTCATCTGCTTCTTACTGGCATCTGCTAGGATGCCAGTAAGCTCTTGTGCTTACGATACATATTTCCTTCTTCAACTTTATTTAGCTTCAGGACTTGATTTACCAGAATTAATATATTTCTAACTACTTCCTTGATGCATTGAAATTGAAAGAAGGCATGCATGTACAGACACCCAAGGGCTTAGTTACGTGCCTTCAACCTACACTCAAGGAAAGCCAATGTGTCATTAAGTTTTATTTATCTTTGTCAACAGGTTCCATGTCACTGAGTTAGGTTGCAGTTCAGTTCAAATACTGATTTCAGTTAACGTAAGTTAATTATATAAGATCCACTTAATGTTGTTTAGTTGAATCAACTTAACATTCTTGACTTTGATTTAGTCTGTTCAGTTCAGTTTTTCTCACATTTATATAGTCAGCTTCAACCAAAACAAATAATCCAGTTTCATTGATGAGCTTACGTAACATTTTCTTCACAACTTTTACAAGAAAAAAAAGAAGAAAAAAAGAAGAAAAGAAACCTGCTTGCAGTAGCCATCTATATGCACAAAGCCGTTTTTATATTTGAGGTGAAATCCACTTCCTGTTGGCACAAGTAAAACCATGTATGTACAGTATATACTCTAGCTGAAATGCATTAAATAAAGTGGTTGAAAAGAATTGTGTTTGGATTTATGTAATTTGATACTTTTATCAAATATTATTTTTGTTATCAAATATTTATTTTTATACAACCGGTCGTTGAATGCTTGAATCTGATTGGCTGACTAACGTTCTGAGGTGTGCAATTATTTTCAGGGAAACGCGCGGCGAACGTAGTTCCCGGCAGCTCTCTGCATTAGTCTGCTATCAACGGCTCAAGCCTCCATTGCCTCCATTAAAATGACATTTTGGAACTAGCAAAAGAGTCGTTAGATGAGATGCGGAAGAAATAGTCCTACTCACAATAGCGATTTAAGTAGAAAAACCGGACGAATCCCTTGAAATATATCATCTGATCGATGTCTTGAGGTGTGGCAGGATTCTCCGCGTCGCGCAGTTTGTTTTCTTCTTTTTTTTTAGTGTAGAGAGAATTATGATTATAATAATTTGTGCTATCAGGTCACATTATTTCTTTTTTTGACCTTTACCTGCATTATGTTTGAGATCAATAAATCTCGCCGTTAATCAACTATATTCTCTGGCTATAATGGGAAGCTATTTTGCCTAAAGGAAACATTTCTTCTCAGTTTCGGACCTGATTTACCAGTACTGAACTGTCTCAGAGTGCATGGCATCATGTGCTGTTGTGAATCAGAGTCTGAACATTAAGAAAAGCTGTTTTAGAAAAAATTTAATTGCTTCCTTGATGCAGTGCTTTTCAAGGAAAACATGATTGCTGTCACAATCCGGCTGTGGTTTCTCGCGCTAACGCTTTCTTAGACCAGGCAGGCAGGACTCAGAGGCAGGACTTGAGACAAACTTGAACATTTATTTGTTCAAAACACGAACTCAAAGGAAACCGCAATGAGCAATGCTGAGATCCACAAACTGACATGCAACGTTAACATCCGACAAAAGACTATACATGGGACGTGGTTTAAATAGACATACTAATCACAGACACCTGGAACACACACGGCTGGCAGAGGGTAAAACACTAATGAGAGGGCGGAGTTACAAATAGGGGCAGAGACATGAGGGAACAGGTAAACAATGAATGAAACACATGACAAAACCGAGACATGGAGCGCCTGGGGGCGTTACAATTGCACACACAAGGGCTCAGATAGCAACAAGCCTTAAATCTAGAGAATTATGATTATTGTCAATTGTGCTATCATGTCACTTTCTTCTTTATTTCTGTTTTTGCCTGATGCCTTACTTTTTATTGGGCACAAATGCTTTTTGCTTTTTAATTACAGTTGTTAGTAGTATATATCCTATTAGGAATGACGAAAGAGGTATTTATGGCTTGATTTATCGTTTTATTAGGGGTCATAAAAAATGTCTAATAACCTGTACAATTGGTCCTACATCCGGATTTGTACATTTCATAAAAACATCCGGTCTAAAATTGACCTGAGGAATGTTAATGTGCATAAGTCATAAAAAAGAGAGTCGTAAAGTTATTTATGTTGTTTTTAGTATTAATGATGTTGTGATTGTGAACCCTGTGGATGCTTGGTGTGACTTCAGCTGTCTGAGATGAGACCCCTCCACAAGTGCCAGCACTCCCCCTCTGCCAGCGTGGGGTCTTGGGTTATCTGAAATGAAAGACCACAGAATAAATAAGGAATAATTGACGATGGGCCGTTGAATTATTAGAAAAATAATGCACACCCGAGGTGGTGATGCAGCCACGACACGAAGCGGAGTAGGTACACATTAAATTGTACCTACTCTTTTATAAATAAAGAGTAAGTACAATTAACAATAAGCACCGAATTAAATTTAACAGATCTGAAATTTGCACTGTCTGCTCTATTCAATGTCTTTTTAAAACCATTGCAATATATTACTTCTACTCATCTAAACAACTTCATGCTTGAAGCGTGGTTAAGTTTTTCTGATATTTAATGGGGTCAGTCGTTAGATAAACAGTGACTGAATGGCCTGCCATTATTTCACATCCTAGGATCTCCACAAATCACACTGAAGGGGCTTATTTCGTGATAACTACCGGCTGCCTGTATATTATCCCTGTCACGAACTGTCCGTGAAGGTGTGGTGTAGCGGCTTGCCTCTCAGCAAGCAAGGAGCGGAGGAGACAGGGCTTCC
>JAUMHG010000002.1:613590-623802 GCA_032359395.1 Enteromius anoplus | reverse complement strand
CGTGAGAGCGTGTGAACTGGCTGAAATGCGTGTGTCTCACGGTGAATGCGTGAGACTTGAGAGCCCTGCTTTAAAACACTAGTTGGTGCTCCAGTATAATTGGTCCGCCGAAACTCATCCAGTGAGAAACGTTCCGCAGTGCAAAAATACAGTAATTGCGATTAAAATGCGTTAAACACATTTAACCCGTTATTGTACATAAACATCATGCTCCGACTTAATCACTTCAACCCTCTTTCACCTTCATTATAAGGCAAAGAGCAGTCAGGACATTATGCAATATTTTTCCTTTTGCGTTCCACAGACGAAACATGTAGTCCATTAAAATGTTTAGTATTTTTTGTCAATTATCAGTCCGTCAAAGATAAAATATATTGTTCACAAATTCTGGAGGTGACCAGTGTTCAAAGTTGTAACCCGGGAAGATTGAGTCCCGCTTGTGTCAGGGCCCATTTGTTCACAGGAATGTTAATTACTTGAGTTGTTTACATGCTTACACAAGGATGTCTACTTTTAGCACTGTTGTCAAAAAAAATAAAAATCTGCATTAGTAAGCTGAGGAACATGGTGAATGTTCTTTATTCGCTAAGTGCACTCAGATGTAGCACAGAACATAAGGAAACATAAACACCTCTCACTGTAAAGTGCGTCAATCACTGAAGACTTCAAGGGTAAAACATCACATATCAGTCAATATCTCACTCAAACCCTCTAACAGTCAATGCTCGGAAAACAGCAACTCTTTTCTCCCCATCTTTCTCACATATGTTCCATTTTACTGTAATATTTAAAAATAATCATGTGCATATTTATGTTATGCTTTTCTTTCCCACTGGAAAACTGGCAAATCAATCAACTGCACTTTGGCTCAGCGTGCTTCCACTTTCTCACAAAGCCCAAGGGTTTTTTTGTGGCCAGGGATAAATGACCCTGCTCTCTACTTCCTGCTGTTTTCCGCAGGGTTCTGATTGGCTCTCCTCTGACTGGACAGCCGGCTAAACGGACCGGAGACGTCTACAGGTGCCCCGTGGGCCAAAACAAACACCCTAGATGTGAAAAATTCCTTTTGCCAGGTGAGAGGTGGCCTTCCTGAAAGCGCTTGTGTGTTCGGTTCGTGCCATCATGTTTTCCACAAACTATTTTGGTTCATAGCTGTGTATCTTCCGTCTGTATTTACTGTGTGTGGGTGTGGTTACAGCAAAAAACTTGTTATAGGAAGAGTTACAGACATTACCTCAGTTGGGGAGAAACTGACAAACTTCTTCAGCTGGTACTAGTTTAACTGTCCCAAACACTGCTGCCTGACTCTAGGGTGCTTGCAGATTTTGTCAGATAAATATGCAGTAACATGGCACAGAATGAAGTTCTCAAATCAAAATAAAAGACCCGAGAGGGGAAGTGATACACCCTTCCTCGGTCCTGAAGTCAAAACAATTACTGATTCATTACAACATTTCAACAAAGAAATATCTTGACTTATAATATATATTTATAATATTTGATCAGGTTTCAGTTTTCAATCTTCAATCATTTTATTTGGCTTTCAGTTTCCAGTAAAAGTGACAGCTGGGTTCCTGTATGTTACAAAATAAAGACATTTCAAATAAGCACTGTTTTTGTATACATTTCAGGAATAAATGACAGTTTACAATGTATTAAGATAGAAAACAGTTATTGTGAATCGTTGGAATATTTTACAATATTGGGTAACATGCTATGAATGATTAGGTAAGCATTAGTAAATATATAGTTCATTCTTTATAAAGCATTTTCCCAATATTAATAATAAACAGTTTATGAATACAGCTATAAATGCTTTGTTCCCGAGGCATATTTATTACAAAGGCTCAGTTATCTTCAATAAACAATCACAACACAGAGGGACTATTTACAGAACTCGTAATATATTTATTATATTAAATTATAAATGAAAATAAATTATATGAACAAATCTCATGTTTACAGTTTAGATATATTGTTTTGTCTTTATAAGAGTCACAAATTCCAAAGGAAAGTCCCCTCCTTCTGATTCAGGAGCTGAATTTAGGAGGAACTTTCTACAGACTGTGTCCTGAGAGCTCATCCTGTTAAACACCAGAGAGACTTTGACCTTGACTCATTTACATTTATTATATTTATTTAGCTGATACTTATATCTGAAGCCTCTTACAATTCAAACGTTCACCTTTTTTGCACCACCCTCATTCATTTGTTTATATTCGGAGTGATTGGTTCCTTTTTGGTTTGGTTTATGTTGTACATTTTTTTAAAGAAATGAATTTCGGTCTAATACTTGCTCAGATGATATTTTTCAGATATGGAGCCTGTCAGTGAGCAACTCAGTTTAGTATTGTGAAGCATTTCTTAGTGTGCAAGAAAATAACTTTTGGCCGTGGCTTGTAAAATATTAGCAGAAACATGAACCATGAATTCTAAGATCCAAGAAAAAAAGATTAAAGTTGACATTAAGAGAGTATTTTAGCCTCACTGCACAGTTTAATCAATGATATAGTGTTGTTTGTGAGACTCATTAGCCTGTAGCACTGAATCGGTTTTAATGCTATCCTCTGCCTCAGTGTCTGACTCTCAGAGGAGGCCTAGACAGGAAGTGTTCCAAAAAACTTTTTAGTGTCTAATCTACACTTACTTACTTAATCCTTCAGCAGATAACTCAGTGTTGCATGTCGTCTTTCATTACTTCAGGAATCTTAACAGGAATTGTGATCTCAGAACAGATGAAGCCAGTGTTTTCACTTTTATATTTCCTCTTTTTAAATGTCTCAGCGTACAATATACATTGCCCGGGTTAACAATATTACTTTTCCGCTAGTTTTGCATGGTGTGTTTGTAAAGCAGGAAGGGACAAGAAACTGTGTGTTTAATGTCTTTTGTTTTTAAAAAGGCAAGTAGAAAATCAATCTCAAGGGTGCTTGCATGAACAAAAGCGTTCAATCCAGAAATATGAGGAAATGCAGGGGAGTTGTTATTTAGATATTCTTTTCATAGGATTTTCACTGTGAGTCCGTATTTATCTATTTTTCTTACAGAAAACACAACCATTCCGAACATAAATGAAGTGAAGGAAAACATGACTATGGGGACGACGCTGGTGGTTAACCCAGACGGCAATGGCTTTCTGGTAGGGAACATCTGATATGCCACTGTTAATTAATAGTGTCTGATTTAGACGTTTTATATCATTATGTTAAAAAAGCTTTGTGGAAACACTTGGTTTTCAACTTAATGTTTATTATTATAGAACAGCCATGACATTCTGGCACATGTCTGCATTTGCTTATATTTCATGAGTCAACAAACTATCAGCGATCTGTGAATAAAGTGCAGTGGAAGAGTAGGAATTGCAGGTTATCCAGCAGAATCTCATTCGATCCCATTAGGACTGAGTTCTTATAAAAGCTGCTTTATGATTTGGTTTGATAAGGTGTATTACAGCGAGTGACAGCTGGACATTTTCAGCACTTTTTCATCAACTTCTTAGTTTCGCTAGTTTATTTGACTGGTCCTGCAGTGTGACAAATGACGTTTTAATATACAAATATTCCTTGTAACCAGTTTAATAGAAGGTAATGAAAACAATACGGAGTTCAGCATGCCACCCGTAAACAGTCCCATGTAGTATTAAGCTTTTTAACACATTGTTTCCAACTGTTCCCAGCTCACATATGCTGCAAAGGACTGAAACGGAAATACTTTCACATAAACATTACAATAATTAATTGTGGGAGGTCTCAACTATCAACAATAACATTAAAAATGGAATAGTCTTTCCAGAAGACTGTATATACATGTATGTGTATATGCTATCCTTCAAAAGTTAGGGTTCGGCATAACTTTATGATTGTTTTGAAAGAAGTCTCTTATGCTCAACAAAGTTGCATTTATTATATTTTTGAAAACAGTGACACTACAACATTTTATTGCAATTGGTTTATATTTGAATATAATGGTTTAAGGTTCAAATAACACATTATTTTCCACGTACTGATTGTTTCTCCTGTAAGCCCCGCCTCCTGAAACGGGTCGATTTGAACGAAGCTCATTGTTCTAAAAAAGCGAGGTGTGCTCTGATTGGTCAGCTATCTAGTGCGCTGTGATGGGCCGAATACCTCAAGCGTCTGATGGAAATGATCCATCCCTTACCATAACGTAATGCTGCGTCCCGACGCTTAACACTGATTTCTAGTCGTGTCCTCTTTTGGAAGCACTTTCACAACGACACACAGCGTCTCCAGAACATGGCGCCCGCAGCAACACTACAGACAGAATAATAGCTCCGCCTTCTTTCTTTGTGGAAACATTTGAAAATAAACCCACTCTGTGACGGAGAAAAGTGGAGGCGTGTTTAAACGAGTCGTTTTAGAGGAGTGTGGACAAGTCATAACCAAAGAATATCTTTAATCTTTGCAACTTCAGGGATCTTATCTATCTATACATCTATACACTAACAGCTTGTAACACTACAAAGAGGAAGGAAAACATGAAAACACATAATGTGCCTTCTTTAATTCACTAAACTCCAGCTTGTTTGTCAGTGCACATGGTTTTCAGACTGCTTAAAATAAGGGCAGAAACCGTATCCTTATAACAGCGAAGCCCTGATTCAGAGATTTGAACTTTTGATGTCTGGCAACAAAGCAGTACATCACACAGGAACGCTCACATGGTAGAGAAGTAAAGGGCAGTCGGTAATAACATTTTGTCCCCTTTTCTGAAAAAAAAAGTTTTTGGTAAAGTTTTTATCTTTTTGGACGTATTGTAGTACTCTAGCCATTTGTTTTTGTGGGGACTATAAAGTTTGATGGTTAAGTGCTCTTTCTGGTTCTCTCTGGACAGGCCTGTGGACCTCAGTACGGATACATGTGTGGAAAACAGCAGTACATCACCGGGATCTGCTCGAATGTCAGCTCGTCCTTCCAAGTGCTCAACTCCATCGCTCCGACCGTACGAGGTACGACACACACGTGTTGTGAGTGTACATTACAGCATTCCAGCCGATAAACCACATGTCCATGTTAGGACAGTGTTTAGGAGAGCTGACATCTCCCAACGCAACACAGGACCAGAGACCCATCATAAACACACACATACATACCACATGATGTTTCATAGCAACGTCCAACACTGTCTGACTCATCATTTCATTTGAATTCTGCATCATTAAACTCAAATCTGAATTTTCAGCTTAATTCTTTGGCAATCAGTGCTGGTTAGCACTCAGATGTGCAGACTAAGTCTTTATTTACCACGGTATAAACAGATGCACAAACTATACTGAGACGTTCTATTATAAGGTCACATCTGTGATCTTCCATATACAAAAATGTCTGGAAAAACAGCATAAATACTGCTTTTCTGTGTCACAGCGAGGTCAGCGTCACTTCCAATGTCATGGCTCAGTACGTTTCACCACATTTGATATAAGTGTACACAGTTCAACTCAGCTATGTCATGTAAACATAATAGTTGGCATTCAGCTTCCTTTCAGCATTTAAATAAAAGCAGTGTATTTATATCTCTTTCTCGCTACGTGATTGTAAGGATTATAAGGTTATTTGCTTGTTTCAGAGTGCAAGCAGGATATGGACATTGTCATAGTGCTGGACGGTTCCAACAGCATCTATCCATGGAATCCCATCACAGAGTTCCTGGTCAAATTTCTACAGAACATTGAAATCGGACCAGCCCGGGTGAGCGTTTTGAAATTACGTAATTATGTATTATTATGTAAAACTTTCTGTGTTTTGATTTCATTTTCCTGATTGCTCTTATTTGGACATTTTTCCGTTTCTTGTTTGTTTGAGTAGTTAACTCGTCTCCACCTGTGTCTGCTCTCCTGTCTACAGTTCTCCCTAATTGTGTGTGTGTATTTATAGTGTTCTGTTTGTCGGTCCTCAATGTTATTTTTGCAAGTTATGCGGTTGATGTAGCCACTCATTGGAATAATCAAAGAGTTTTCATTTTGGAGTGAAATAACCCTTTAGTGGCTGGACTTAAAACTGTTTTCTGAATAGTGTACTTGTTAGAAACCATAGCGATTTGTTTTGTGTACAGTTAGAGGCACATAAGATGATCTGTCATCAGCTTCCACTAACATCATTACAAGGACTATTACATAAAGTCTTTCCATGGAGAAGCTACAGAGTGGTTTGATTCTAGGGAAATAAAGGCTTTCTTGAGCGCACCGCTGGAAAATACGGCTCCAGAACGTTGAGCTGGGGGAAGACTGCATATTCCATGGTTAAATAAATGCTGGCAGGGCTTTTCTGAGAGCATGACTTCACTTTTGAGTCAGCACAGACAGAGACCTTTAGCAGAGAGAGACAACGGTACGTCTGAAGGCCACCCAGACTCGTCTGAGCTTTCTTTGGGCTTTTGATTCTGTAGGTGGGCATCGTGTCTTATGGAGACGATGTCGGTCATGTCTTCAACCTCAGCCAGTTCAGTGATAAAACAGACCTTCTCAAAGAAGCTGCTGAAATACCTCAAAGAACCGGCCACAAAACCATGACAGCTCTCGGCATCGACATAGCGAGGTATTTAACATGAAATCTGAAAATAATCTTTTAATTCAAAACAGAAATAAATGTATTCTTTAATCAAAGGTGGAAGTTAGTGTAATTTTTTTAAATTCAAGTTATGTTGATATTATTGTCTTAATTAATAGTTTTATTAAAGTATATTAATTAAAAGCACTTCCCCCAGCAGTCTTTTAGAGCCTGCCGAATTTCAGAAAAATCCCCTAATAATCATTTTTTGTCAATTCAAACAAAGGAAGCTGTTAACCTTACACAGAATCCTGATGTTGTTTTTTTTTCTAAAGGAAAGAGGCCTTTACAGTGGAGCGAGGAGCGAGACCAGGGGTCAAAAAGGTCATGGTGATCGTCACAGATGGCGAGTCACATGACCACTACAATTTGAAAAATGTCATTAATGAGTGTGAACAAGATGGGATTGAGCGGTTCGCTGTTGCTGTGAGTATCATTAATACTGGATTCAGTGGTTTCGGTAGACAGCATAGATTGCTGTTATTAACCTTTAACCTGTCATTCTGTTTTTCGTAGGTTCTTGGTGACTATAATCGACAAAATAAAACCACTGAAGAAATAAAGAAGTTTATTGAAGAGATCGAATTTATAGCTAGCGAAGACAAAAACGATCATTTCTTCAACGTGTCGGATGAACTAGCTTTAGTGACCATCGTAGATACCTTAGGAAGCAAGATCTTTGCCTTAGAGGGTAACGAACCTAATATAGTCTGTTTAGAGTCCTAATACTAAGCATACAGTTTTCAGTTATGTTTATTAGGGTTGTATGTTACATGTAATGTTGTTAAATTTATGTTTATTGCATATTTGAGTTTAATAAGTGTCACCATGATGGTGTTTAGTGTTTGTGAAGGACACTGAGTTAAGTCAGTTAAGGAAATTATGGTATTTGACTGTAAATCTAAGTTAAAACCTTAAACAGTAAAATATTGCTACCGTATTGATTTTTTTTACCGTTTTTTTTTTTATCTAGTTAAATCCTGTTTGTTTAATGTTGATCATTTTTCATGTAACCTGTGTCAGAAATGTAATAATGGTCTTTGTCTAACAGCCACATCTGAGAACCACACGTCCTCGTTTGAGATGGAAATGTCTCAGTCAGGATTCAGCGCTCACACGTCTAAAGTAAGTCTCTTGAGTATTGTCATGCAGATCAGATTCTGTTGTCTGATTTATCTCCTCTTACACCCTGTTGCTGGGGCGTCATGCGTAACTACAGAGGAAACGTGCAAGCACTTCAGCATTTGGTTATGAATCACAGAAGGAAGTGCTCTGAGTCTGTTGACGTCTCACATCCTTTATCAGTCTTTCAACGCATTGCTGGGTTGTCTGTAAACACATTAGGCCTTAGTCATAAAATGCAAAAGCAACAAATAAATTGTTTGTAATTTATAATCCAGTAATCACATCCTGTAAGAATGGGGTGGAACTTATGGAGGTGAATGGAGCAAGGTTTGGGGGAATTTTTTTGGGAAAATACCTTTAATTCTTTTGTTTTTCGTTTTTCGACACTGCAGTGTAATGACAACTACATTTTAAAATAGGATATAATGCAGAAAGGTTTTTTTCACAGTAAAATGGTGTGAATAAACATATATTGTCAGTAGCCATACTATTGAATCATTGAGTATTTTAATATTTACGAATTTACTTCCATTCACTTCCATTTTTTCTCATTATATTTCCAAGTTTAGGTATTGGGTAGGATTAATATGTGTTTGATTACTACTAATAAAATGGCTAGCATTCTAGTACTATGCATGCTAATAAGCAATTAAGAGACTAAGAGAAATGTGTTGCAGTCATTTTTGGTGAACCAAGCTCAATCCACAAAATATATCCACCCCTTTTCTTTGAAAAAGCTATTTTTCCTTCGAATTACAATATTGAATATTATTTTGTATGAAATGTGTTTCTGTTGTATTACGTCAGTTGAGCACACAGGTTTTATACGTATTTGGTAACACTTTATTTTAGGGTCTTTTAACTAGTTGCTTCTTAGCATGCATGCTACCAGAATATTATCCCTTTATTAGTACTAATTAAGCACTTATTAATGCCTTAGTTCTACATCTCCAATCCTACCCAGGACATAAACTTAACAACTACCTTACTACTAATTAGCAGCAAATTAAGAATTCATTGAGGTAAAAAAGTTGTAGTTAAAAGTTGTAACAGGGTTGACGAGAGAGGCGTGTGGATACAAGTGCAAGACTTTATTAAGAAACAAGGTCGAAAACCAGGCAGAGTCAAAACAATGGCAAACAGATACATTAGAGAAAACCAGAGAGCAGTCCAAAAACAAACGGTGGTCAGTCCGTGGCATAACAACATAATTCAATGGGGCAAGACAGAGCGATGTGGACCAATGTGTGTGTAATCGTTGTGTAATATAATGTAAATCTTTCTGCCAGGAAGGTGTGATGCTGGGAGCCGTGGGGGCGTTCGACTGGAACGGAACTGTAGTGATGCAATCTGGGCAAGAGTTTGTCGTTCCCAAAAAAAACACCTTCCACGACCCTGCAGACAAGAGATACGAAGGCACGGCGGGATACATAGGTGAGGGCTACGAATCACACTTTTATTCATAGTATGAGACATTGATGAATGGGATCAGCAAATTTCGTAATTGTCTGCATGAGTTTGTGTCCCATCCATTGCAACAACAGCATGAGTAACTATCTAAACCTCTAAGTTCAAGCCTAGTTAAGGCTTAGAAGACTAGAAAGGCAAGCCAGGACTTTGAATCATTGTACTTCTCGTGTAGCAAATAATCAACAATAAAATGCTGAATATACATATCAGGAATTTTATAACTTCATAATGTTCTCCTCGGAAAGACAAATAAGCTTACATTAGAGGACAGTATGGTGCTAGTAGTCTAAACACATTGTCAAGATCTTCTGCACACTCTCTACACATCCCCTTTTAAGGCTGTTGCTCCAGTAACAAAAGCAGTAAGTTTAAACGACTGGAGATGTTTGGAGAGCTAGCTGCGCAGAAGCACTGTTTCACAAGTGCTGATGTAAGGAGAAAGATTTATAATCAGACAAGCTGGTTTATTCTAGCATTATTCCCAAAAATGTCTGCTGTAATGAAAGAGTTTATGATTTGGGGTTTGGTGTTAAGCATGCAGACTGCTGTACACGCTGTGAGGTTGTGTTAGTCATGCAGTAGTGAAGCTTGCAGTTTCTTCTCGCAGGTTATGATGTGCAGTCAGCGAACACACCCGACGGGGTGTTGTACATCACTGGTGCACCACGCTTTAACCACAGCGGCCGGGTCACGGTGTACCGCTTCGAAGGAGGAAATGTCACTATAACACAGATGCTGAAAGGAGAGCAGGTAGATTCATAACCACAACCTCAAAGACGTTTTGGGTGGATCTAGCAGAAGCAGATCATATTTCACCACAAAAAAACTAAATAAACCATTAAAAAAATTTCATTTTTTAATGGTTAAAAAAATTATGGTTAAAAAAAATGGTTAAAAAAAATTACATTTTTAAAGTAAATGTTTAAATTAAATACACAAACACATTTGACACAAAATAAATATATGAATTATTGTGTCACGAGCGGGGCGCGTTGTGAGCTCGCGCTCTCGCTTCCTCAGCGAACACAGGCAAAGGCACGGGCACGGCAGG
>JAUMHG010000002.1:598319-608626 GCA_032359395.1 Enteromius anoplus | reverse complement strand
GCTCAGAACTCCCTAGCAACACCTTGGTGATTCAAAAGTCCCTTCGAACCACTAGCAACAGACCAACGACCGCTCAGTGCTCCCTAGAAACACCTTGGTGATTCAAAAGTCCCTTCGAACCACTAGCAAAAGACCACTGACCGCTCAGAACTCCCTAGCAACACCTTGGTGATTCAAAAGTCCCTTCGAACCACTAGCAACAGACCAACGACCGCTCAGTGCTCCCTAGAAACACCTTGGTGATTCAAAAGTCCCTTCGAACCACTAGCAAAAGACCACTGACCGCTCAGAACTCCCTAGCAACACCTTGGTGATTCAAAAGTCCCTTCGAACCACTAGCAACAGACCAACGACCGCTCAGTGCTCCCTAGAAACACCTTGGTGATTCAAAAGTCCCTTCGAACCACTAGCAAAAGACCACTGACCGCTCAGAACTCCCTAGCAACACCTTGGTGATTTAAAAGTCCCTTCGAACCACTAGCAAAAGACAACTGACCACTCAGAACTCCCTAGCAACACCTTGGTGATACAAAAGACCCTGGGAAATGCTCTGGCAACACAACTTGGTGAGAGTTTTATTTTGACATTTACCAGTGACAATTTCTGTCTATTGTTCAAAGGTTGTTTTACAAGATTATTTATGAGAATTATGTATGTATACTGGATATTTAAAGAACCTTCACATTAACTAACCATAACACATAAACTTCTGTAACAACAGAATTGTAAAGTCAGGTTGCTCCCAAACACTAACAATTATAAATGATTTACTGATATTATAAGCAGTTTATCCCAGCTGAGAGGATGTGGAGGGATATTCAGTGAGCGTAATCTCTGCTGTGCTGATTTAAGACAAAGACACACAGCAAAACAGTCTGTCTGGAACATTAAGCAAGAGATGATTCAAGCTCTTTATCTCGCTAAATGTGTGTGTGTGTGATTGTGTGTGTGAGCCTTTTGTCATCCAAAATCAGGTCATTCACTGATTGATGCCCGAGGTCTTCCTAGATTGAGAACCAGGCAGACATTAGTGCAGCAGAAAACAGAAAGAGAAGAGAGGAAGGGAGTGTTTGACAAGAGTACGGGAACAAATGGAAACCGCACTTCCTGAAACACCTTCAACATCCTTTTTTTTTTTTTTTTGAAAGTTTGCAATAAAATCTTTTTAACTGTACATGTATTATCTTGCATGATATCCTCCAGTTGTTATGAATGTCCAGCGTTTGTGTTTTCCGTGAAGCCTTGTATGAGCGGCTAAGACAATAGAGGTCTGCCACAGCTGTGTTTACCAATTTGGCCCTATTTCCACCTCTAAAGGTGGGCTGCTTTTAACAAGCCTTTTCAAAAACATACAGAGGCCCTAACACACACAGAGACGCTCACCGGGGGAAGCCAACACACCTTTATCAGCACAAACGTCTATTAATGAAGATGCCATAACAAAGGCATTAGCATTGCTTTCCCTCAACATCGCGGCAGCAGACACTGAACGCTGTGGCTGAATAAGCAGAAAGGAAATTAAGTCGTTCTCTGGCATGTGAGGTCATCTGCTGTTTTTCTTCAGTGTAAGGTTGAGGCCATCTCAGGAGATTGTTTGTTTTTCTGGTGACAGGAGCTCTGCGGTGGACGCTCTCACAGCTTCTGTGATTATACCGCTCGGGCCCACATAAGGTTACCAGACTGTTTGTGTTGATGAGAGGACGCGATTTCAAAGTCTGCTTGAAAAGCACAGAGCTCTGTTTAGAAGAGACCTTGATGAACTACATATAATAAAATTAAGTAGGCTATGTTTTAATCCTATTTTGCATTATATTTGGGGGAAAGTATACAGAGTAGACCGTAATACACAAGGGAGTAATTCTATCACTTTTAGAAGTTCAGCTATGATAAGATTACTGTAAACAAACATCCCAAAAACAGCACAAGTGTCTCCAGTGACTTAGTTTACATGCTGTGACGCAAGGGGCTGTTGCTCTGCACCCTGTTTTCTTACTTTTATCACTTTGGGTTGGAAAGAGATGGAGCGAATGAGACACAGAGAGAGAGAGCAAACTCTGGGAATGAGATCCTGTCTGGTTGAGGTTGTTCTCCTTCAGTTTCCCTCTCTTCCTGAAAGTCCCTCCCTCTCCCCTGTTGTTTTTCCTGGCCAGCTGTACTTACTGTTCCAGCTCTGTGTGCGTGTGCATGTATGTGAGCTTGAAGAGCTGCACTCCGATCCACTCCCTTTCCCTTGAACACACACACACTCATTATGAACAGAGCTGTCTGCACGGCTGCACAATGAGGCTCTGTCAGAACGTTACTACACTCTAACTATGCGCTCTTTAAAGTAAGTGGTAAACATATTTGGATCACGTAGGAGGCAGAAGAGGATCGCAACAGCGCTGAAATGTAAAGGACACAGCCATGTTGCAGCCCATCCTGTTTGTATCATTTTTACCTTCCCCTCTAAGGACTCTTCCAGCCACCTGCAGCTTACATACTGTTTAAATATTATTTTGCTTGCAAAGGCTTTACAATGTTAATATTTTGATTAATTTTAATCTATTAACTGAAAAAAAAAGATTAATTGAATTCACAATTTTTTTAGGTAAGGTTGCAACCAATTTATTTGGGCTACATTAAAAAAAGATAACTTACCTTCAGCTAAATGTGTTTATTTAAATGTAGCAACAATAAATTGTTTGAAATTTTTAAAACATTTTAGAATATACACCGCAAAAAAAATGTTTTTTTTTGTCTTATTTCCAGCCAAACCATCTAGATATTCTTCAAGAAGAATTTTCTTGTTTTCAGAAAAAAACAAGCTTATTTTTCTCACCCCATTGCCAGATTATTTTGCTTGTTTCAAATAAAAATGTATTCGTTTTTTCTGAAAACAATATTATAATTTCAAGAAAATCCCTCTTAAGATTTTTTTTAAAATATTTTGGCTGGAAACAAAACAGCATTTATGTATTCTCTCTCATTTTGAACCCAGTAAGTGACTTTCTTTCTTGCATGGACCCCAAATGAAGATTTTAGATTGTTTTAATCGTGCGATGTGGCACAAAAGCTTTTCAGGCAATAATGACCTCAAAATATTAACTCAAAAGAAATGAGTATAATACTTTACTTTTGGATTTAAGTGTTACACAATAATCTGTTTAATTTGTTCTTTATAAGCCTTTAGTTTTTTGGGAATAGAAATCCGACAGAAATGAAGTTGCAGAGTGGAAGGGGTCCCTAGAAGTGTATAAATCATAAACAGTTCTCTGTTAAAAGACAAAGCAACCAAAAACACAGCAGGTATAAAACGGGCTGGTTGTTCCAACAGAGTGGCACTTGATACTGGGATTAGTCATCAACAAATTTGCCACAGAACTCCAATCATGTCTATTTTAGCTGAAAAAAACATTCAGTTGTTTGTTTTTCTCACTAATTCACACATATGTACTGTACATTTACAGGAAACCCCTACCGAAAAGAGGAGGGGGAGACGAATTTAGGGATGTGTTCATCAAAAAACTATGTCATCGGCCGCCCCAGACATGAATAGTTCACCTTCATGAGAGTGTTCATGTGAGACGGGGGTCATTAACACTTGCGGTGGACATGGGGACAGCTGAGGGGGGGACTGAGCTATTCAGAGGGCACCATGTTTGAAGGTCAATGAACCAGGGGCTGAATCACTTTCTTACTGGAAAGCAGTGAGTCACACTCCCACCCCCATTATTCCAGCGTCGCCATTGTGGACTCAACAGATGTTATAGCACTCATCCTTAATGGCTTGCAGGTTTCATTTCCATTGTCGCATGGAATTTCCCTTAAGTGAATATTTGGCATTTTTGCTAGTTTCAATTGTTTTGGTATAACAGAACAAGCAGGTGGTGACAACTAGGTACCATATTCTTATTTTATCTTAACAATCTGGTGCTCTTCAGTCATTTTTGACCAAACAATTACTTAAATTTATTGAGATGTTTTGATATTTGGAAAAGTTTGCCATTTGGTATGTAAACACCCAATCCCGCCGCTCCAGTTTTTATCTCACAATGCAAAAAAAGGCTTATCTTACTTAGCATGTTTATCTTGTTTCTAGTCAAGTGAATGATCTTCCAGTCGGGTAAGTATAATATTCTTAAAACAAGAGTATTTTACTTACCCCACTGGAAGATCATTTTACTTGTTTTAAGCAAAATGCACTTAATTTATTTTTTCCCCCTAGAAATAAGAAAAATATTGGGTTTATATCTCTTAATTATATTTCAGTTATGACTTTACAACTTGTATACACCTCACAACTGTGAGAAAAGTCATATTTATGAGAAAAATTCACAATTTTAGAAAAAAATCAGAAATATGAGATAAAAAAAGATCATTTTTTTCAGTGGTGGAAATGGGCTTCCATAAAAAATTAAATAAATAAATAAATAAAATCAGATGGAACACAACTTTTAGTACATCTTTACTAAATTATTAAAGCTTTTTTTATTTTGCTTTTATTTTATATGATTTGCTGTGACTTAAATTAGTAAACCTTTATTTATTCAGTTTTTATTTTCATTATGACTCGCTTTGACTATACGGCTGTGATATAACTATACAGTCACAGGAGCATGACCAGAGATATTCCAGCCACAATGCTAATTCATGCAGGAGATTTAGTATGCAGCTAAAAAGGTCACGACACTGCTGTTGCATGTTCGGCAGGAAAAAATAGCAAAGGAAACTTTCTTGTGAAGTGTGCTGACGTAGATTCCGGTTATGTAACCCCAGTCTATAAAAGACAACATCATCACAGCTAGTTTGGAGATATAAAAGACTGGAGCTCCCAAAGGGTTCTGCTCTGTTGGTGGAGTCTTTGTGGGTGTAAGCTGAAGATGTGTGTTCACCATATGTGATAACACCCCCCTGCTGTAGCTGAACCCTGCAGGGACCAGAAGGTTTCAGGGCTTCAGCGCCGTGGGTGGAATCCAACACAAGTGACTGAGCTCAAGTCAAACTCTCACCATTAGGTGCCTCTTAACGGTGTGGGCGAAGCACATCGTTCAGGAAAGGCCTTGCAGGGGTGAATTATTCTTACAGACACTTTGTTGAGTGGAGCTGGAGAGGTACGGGCTCGAAATGAAATCCACCTACTTATAGAATGAGACTTGCTTACCTCTGCATTGATGTAATTCAGCTTTTATATAACACAAAACTCTGACCACACCCACAGAAATAAAAAATAAGCTGTTCTGGAAAGAGTGGGAAGCTGTTTACCATGGGAATGCTGCCCAAGCTTTGACGTGCATTTTGGGGCGGGATTATCTTTTGAGCAACCAGTGTCAGACCGGGGAAGTTTTCTGGAAACATGTTTGAAATGAATAATTTTGCCTGGATGGCATATTCTCATACCGCAAGTGAGTTAGCATTGGATTGATTGGTTGTTTTGAAAGAGTTTTGAGTTAAATGCACTGATCTTATATAAAGTTCTCTATTATAGATCCATTGTTAAATGCCTGAAATATGGTATCACTGTAAAAAAAAAATGGCTTTGATTTTAATAGTGAAAAATTGTTAAAAGGATAACGGTAAATTAATTTACAGGGAAAAAACTTAAACTGACATTCCCAGAATTCCCTGCATTGCAGTTCAAATTTAGAATTAAATTTTTTTCTGTGAAATAACTGTTTCTTCTTCTGAGCAGTAATGTTTATTATGGTTGTGTGTCACATGTAATGTTGTTAAATTAATGTTTATTGCAGATTCTATTTAATGATGGTGTTCAGTGTTTGTGTGAATGACTCCTTCTATACATGTTCATATTTAAAAGCTGCTTGTGATGAGCTTTGGTTCATCATGTGACTTTCTCATCATCACCTGCTTTTGGTGCTTATCAGTGTATTGTAAAGCTACAAAACAGATTTCAGTACTTTAATAGATTTGTATATTAACATTATATCAGTTCATGAAATTACGGTATTTAAATGTAAATTTAACTTAAAACCATAAAACCTAAACCGTTGTTACTGTATTTTTACGGTCACATTCCGGCAACCACAGCTGCCAGTTTTTTCCCGTAATTTTTACAGGTTTTTTGATAACAGTGTGTAGTTAGTTAACGCAAGCTCAAGGTATTTTTACATAATATTTTCAAACATAAAATCCAACCGCGGAGGTTGTCAGCTTCGTTGTGTTTATAATCACACTATTCCTACTGAAACTTTCAGGGAAAATGTTTCTTAATAAAGACTGAAGGAGTTGGCGTAAGTTTAGTAACGGTGAGGTTGAAGACCGTGGGGCTTATTTATAGCTCATATTTATGAGCTTTCTACTTCTTTTGATATAGACTTCATTATTCATCATTTATGTGTGAGGATTATCATGATGAACAAAACATGCAAGAATTATAAACCTTTGTCATTTCTGGAATAATTCAGAAGCCAAGTTTTTGTCAAAGCTTACGAAAACACATCATCACTGCAGAACTCTGCTTCATATTCTCATCATTTAATGATACTGAATTTAATAAAAGCCCTGTGTATGTAGGCAGATACATAAATCCACTCAAGTTGACTAATCATGTCCTCTGGTGTTAATTTAAGTTACTTTCTTGGTACCATAACACTTACCTTGTGCTATTTTTGGATTCTGGTGACTCTGCAGGCCTTATGAGATAGCAAAGCTTGATTTTGTACACTTGAAGATCTCAGGGAATGTAGGCCTACCTGCTATTGTTTAGTTTATTGTTTCATGAATACTGCTTCCAGGAGGGACAAATGCCTTCCCCCTTAAATTTGAATATCACCTGCCTCATGCTCTAAATATAGTACTACATCCTGCGTATAGATTAACCAATAATCTATACCAATACTTAACTATCCTGGAAAAAATAAACAAATATAAAACAAGAGAAGGGTGTGTGCAGGCAGCCTCGGTAAACTTGGACCGGCTTGTTTTTGTTTGTCAGCGGTTTGCGCGCGTCATGGGAGTTGATGGACATCGCACTGGCCAATCGGATCACTGGGAAATTTCAATTTGTTGCTTCCTGCCTCTGATTGGTCAGTCTCCTCTTGTGGGCAAGACCGCATTTTCCGGTTTTCCTTCTTAATGCTCACGGTGTTACAGGAATGCGATATTAGTTTCTCATGCTCACGATCTGGATTATTATCAGTTAAACTATGGAGACCGCTAACCGTCACAAAGTATTCGTTCGCGCCACATTATCGACGAACTGATCGTAAGTGTCGCGCGCAAAACAAAGATAAGTAGAAGAGAAGAGAAGAAGACCATCCGCGAGCTTTCATTGTAGTAACGTTAAAAGAAAGCAACTTGATCTGGGGTGTGCACGCGCTTTGGAGCCTTTTTGTTGGACTTCTTGGATATCCATATCGTCAACGTTTTCGTAAGTTTGCCCTTTTATTCTGTGGTCATTTTACAGGCGTTCATAAATCACTTTCTTTCAAAAAACTTTTCTTTTTAAAGTGGCCGTGTCATAGTCCCATTCGTGCTTGAAATTAGTTGTTTTCTATAACGTGTAATTTTGCAAGCGAACAATGCACTTGTCGTTTTAAAATGAAGTCTTTCAATTCGCTTCAAAAAGACATTTAGTTTGTTGCATGTTCAGATTCACTTCTCAGGTGTGGGGATGATGTTTTGTATTCGTCTGTTTGAACTTGTTGTCGTTTCGCTTGTGTTGCTCATACATGTGTAAGAGTGATTGCACATCGTCCATCTGTGGTTTTCAGTCTGGTCCGATGAGTCAGTGCTTGTTAGTGAAGGGCAGAATACACCGACTGTTCACCATCTCTTCCTTTTCATAAAGTATGTGTGTTTTTGTTGTAAACTGAACATATCTGTTCCAGAAAGGTTTGCAACGAAGTTTCTGGAAAGCGACACATTTACCGAGGACTTAAGTTTGCATGCGCTTTTTATGTATTTTTATTTTTTTAAGCTGAACATCTTCTTTGTTCCACACAAGGAAGAACAGGAACACATGCTAGGAACAATACGAGGATGAGTAAATGATGACAGGGTTATTATTTGTGTGAAATAACGCTTTAATGATGGATGAATAAGCATCAGTGAACTCCTTCGAAAGAGAAGACTCGCACGTGACGTGGTTTGGTCAGTGAGTCACTGTTGTCATAGAAACATGGTTGTCAGTCAAATGAGTTGTTTTTTAGGGTAACGCTGAGAATGAACTCACTCCTTCACTCTCGGGACTGATTTCTGAGCAGTAGGTCTGTCTCTGTAGGAGATCAGTGGTTCAACAAAAGACATTAAACCTGCTTAATCCAATCACAGTGTTTAGAGTTGAGAGAACACCAGGAGCTTTGAAGATTCCCCTGACCTCCATCCGCTGTGATCAGTAAATGCATTTAGTCCTTTTAGTTTGTTTTCTGCCAGTTTAAGATATCAGAACCGAACTTGCATAGAATTATAGTGTCAGCATTCATTAATACCTGTTCAGTTCCTCCTGGACGTCATTTACGAGATGGGAAGTTGTAATTATGACCAGTCAAACAACTACAGATACCTTTTCTGCATACTTTAAAAAAGAATAAAAAATCTTACCTATATCCATGAAATAATGAAAATATTGCACATTGGATGTGTTGTGTTTTTGTTATGTAACCTATTTTTTCTTGTAAATTATTGTTTTATCAGATTTATACAGATGCTGCATTCATTGTAAATCTTGAGCACTTTTGGGGCACTTCTGAGTCCTGTCCAGGGTCCAAACCATGTTGCTTGCCCTGTTTGTGCCGTTTTTTTACTAGCTAACTAACTAGTGCCTTTACCACCAACTAAACGTACAGTCCAACTGTTTTACAGCAGCTTTAGAGCATAAGCCTTATAATAAGATTTCTGAAAGAAATCTGTACATCTTGAATAGTTTGGTCTCTAAAGCACTTTGCACATTAATGAAGTCAATAAATAGGAAACAAAGAAGAGAAATCAACAAAAATGCTTCATAATTTGTTTGTTTGCAATAGGTTCCACTATTTATCAAGTGACCGTTAAACATGGTTGTCTATGATAAGGTTTTGCTAATATTGAAGTTGAAAGTTTATAAGCATAGAACGGATTGGTGTCTTATTGACTGACGGCTAAACGTTTAATATAACGCTCTTCTGGCACATTAAAATAAATGTAATCTATTGATGATTGGGCAGAGCAAGGATAAACCACTCAGATATGTTCCTTCAAGCATGTTGTTGTTTCTTTCTACACACTGCTCTCCTGTAGCCGTGTTCATCTGGTGGTGGGTGTTCTTTTCGCACCTTGTTTCATAGGGATGCTGCTATGCAACTTTCCTACCGGCTGACTAATGTTTTCATCCGCAGGTCCAAAATGCCACAGACAACGCCATATTCGAGCAAATTCAACCCTAGCACTTACAGCAGCAGCCATAGCCAACGCCAACCCGTGGAGGAGAACTATGGGGGCCTGCATTACCGTGATAATAAGCTTGTGTCTGGCTCTCTGGAGGCCCTGATACAGCTCTTAGTCCCGACTGTGGACTATTACCCTGACGTAAGTACACAGGCTTCGCTGTGATAATGATTAGTTGCATGGTAAATGTCTGCGTTTGACTGACACTTGAGGTTTTCCTGTCGTTTTTCAGAGATCCTACATTTTCACCTTTCTGCTAAGTTCCCGTCTCTTCCTGCATCCGTTTGAGCTCATGTCTCGAGTGTGTTACCTCTGTGTGGACCATCACAGGGTTGGCGACCCACAGACAGATAAGGTAATGATGAGTCATTTTCCACCACGGCAACACTACCTTCTCTGGAGATATAACTCAGATGTATTGCATAACCATGTGGTAATGTCACTTTTTGGATAATCCAGTGAATTAATCAGACTTTGCCAGTGAAAGGTACTCGGTGGAAACAAACCAAAAGATAAGATTATTCATAACAAATGACTGAATAAGTCTGGCATCGGTGCAAAAACACAGTCAAATTATGTTACACTTGAACAAAAGATTCAAAAGAGTCATACGTAATGAACCGGTTGTGGCCACGTTTGATTCATTTTTAAGAAAGCCGACACACACACACACCTGTGTGACAATTCATGAATCTATTCTGTTTAATATGCTAGTTATCCACAAACACCATGTGACACAACACGTCAAAACAAATCACTCCCATTAGGGGTTTAAATCTTTGGGTTTATAGAAAATAAATTAAAGGGATAGTTCACCCAAAAATATTGGCATCATTTACTGTAACCTGTATAGATTCTGTCTTCTGTTGAGCATATAGGAAGATACCTTAAAGAGTTTTGGTAACCATATTATTGCAGTTCCTATTAAATACCATTTATATATA
>JAUMHG010000002.1:555277-571566 GCA_032359395.1 Enteromius anoplus | reverse complement strand
CAGTGAGGTCAATAAGTACTGTATTTGATCACCCTGTGATTTTGCTAGTTCTCTTACTTAGAAATCATGGAGGGGTCTACAATTCTCAGCATTGGCGCATTACCATTGTGAGAGACACAATCTAAAAAGAAAAATCCGGAAATCACATTGTATGATTTTTTTTAAATAATTTATTTGGGAATTACTGTGTCAAATATGTATTTGATCACTTGCTTATCAGCCAGATTTTTGACCCTCAAAGACATGTTTTTTTGCTTTTAAATAGTCCAACTACACTCTGCTCATGATTCTAAATTAGTAACACCTGTTTGAGGTTGTTAGCTGTCATAAAGACACCTGTGCACCCCACAATCAGCCAAAGTCTAAGTAGCTACATGGGGAAAACCAAAGAGCTGTCAAAAGAGACAAAATTGGGAAAAAATTGGACCTTCACAAACCTGGAAAAGGGCTACTTGGCAATTGCCAAGCAGCTTGGTGAAAATAGAACAACTGTTGGAGCAATTGTCAGAAAATGGAAGAGGCTAACGATGACTGTCAGTGTAAAGAATAAGCCCTGAACTACACGGGAGGAGCTGGTTAATGTCAGTAATACATTAAGACGTCATGCTTTAAAATCTTGCATCATATGGAAGATTCCCCTGCTGAAACCCATGTCCAGGCCCGTCTGGCCAGGGACCACCTGGATGATCCAGAGGAGTTATGGGAGAAAGTCCTGTGGTCAGATGAGACCAAAGTAGTGTTTAGAGGAAGAAGAATAATGATGAGTATCATCTTCCAACATGACAAAGACCCAAAGGAAACAGCCCGGAAAACCAAGGAGTGGCTCCGTAAGAAGCAAATAAAGTTTCTGGAGTGGTCTTGCCAGTCTCCAGACCTAAATCTTTTGAGGGAGCTGAGTGCTCAGTGACAGTCCTGAAACCTGACAGATCTAGAGAAGATCTGTATGGAGGAGTGGGCCAAAATCCCCCCTGCAGTGTGTGCAAACCTGGTGAAGAACTACAGGAACCGTTTGACCTCTGTAGTTGTTAACAAGGCTTCTGTACCAAATATAAAATTTTTTGGAGTCAAGCGATCAAATACTTATTTGACACAGTTATTCACAAATAAATTGTTTAAAAATCATCCAATGTGATTTCCGGATTTTTCTTTTTAGATTCTGTCTCTTACAGTGGAAATGCACCTACCCTCCATGATTTCCAAGTAAGAGAACTTGCAAAATCACATATGTGTATATATAGGTATATGTGTAAATATATATGTGTGTGCGTGCGTATGTATATATATTTGCATATGTATGTGTGTGTATGTGTATATATATATATATATATATATATATATATACAGAGAGAGAGAGAGAGAGAGAGAGAGATTTACATCTTACAGTTTAGTAGTATCGCATGAGCAAGACTGCTGGTTTTACTGAATATTTGGACAAGTGCAAATGTGCTATTGATTTTATACAATGGGCCAATAAACAAGAAGTTAATGTTGTGTTACATTGTAGAAACAATAACAGTCAGGACATCAAAAGGTCTTTAAATGGACAGAATGTCTTAAAGGAAAAGTTCACCAAAAAAGAAAATTAGCCCATAATTTAACCCCCTTCCCCACCCCCCCAAGCCATTCTAGGTGTATATGACCTTTAAGACGAACAGGGTTGGAAAAATTTATTCTGGCTTTGATGCTCCATAAATCACATATATCTGTTGTTAAACCAACCCATATGCCTCCGGGGGGTTAACACATGTCTTCTGAAGCAGATTGATGGGCTTTTGCAACAAAAAATATTTGTACTGCAATGTACTGGAATGAACTGCAATACTTTATTCAACAACTCTTCTCCTCTTCATCCCGCCTACAGTAGCATGCAGCCATTGTGGAGAGCATCACGATGCATGTGCTTGCTTCATCTAAATGACACATGTGTAAACATAAGAAGGAGCCTTTTAAAATTAAGTTGACTTTTTTTTTTTGAGTCCATTGTGAGATATTTGTTTTAGTCACACTCAAATGCTCAGTTCATTAAGATCTAGATTCAGATTTGCACTGGAAAACAAGACAGTACTGATGAAGAGAGTTTTCATTGTGGGCAGGATTTGGTAGTTTTCTAAAAGAGAAATGTGAATGAAGGGGAAGTGCTGTGGCCCTGCAGTATTTGCAGAGCTGGGACGTTTCCAAGCTCATTATAATGGCGAGACAGGACTGTGTTGACATTACTTGGGAAATACTATGTCCTAAGAACAGTTTCCATTGCTCGTTGAAATTTTTATTCACATGTAGGTGGGCTAATCCATTAGTTTACTAGTCAGCTAGTTCAGGAAGACCAGTATAATTAGGCTGTATAGTTAAGAAGCACATTTCTTTTGAATGTATGGATGCTATACACAGCCTGTACAATGTTTTGTTCAGTGGTTTTTAAAGCAACTTTAGTGGAAGTTATACTGTTTTGTCTATAATGCTTTATCAAAGAGCAAGTTTTAGAGCAATATAAAGTGATGATCCAAGTGATCATTTGGATTTAGATCTAGCTATGCTGTATTTATAGTGCTGAAAATCAAAAGTGATTAAAGGACTGAGATTACAAGGCACTCAAGACTTTATATATTAAGTGCTTTATTATGAATATACTGTAATCATGGCTTCACTGTTTTTCTGTTTCCTGCACATATTTGTCTCTTTTATTTTTTAGATATTTCATAGAGTGAAGTATAGCATATTGTTGTTTACCTAATTTTCTAATGTGATGTTATTAACTTTTTTGTACATAAATACTATTTAACTGTATTTGTAACTGTAGTTTTCCAGGACTGTGGGAAATTAATGTGCTGTATTTTTGTCTATTTTGCAGGTATTATTAATCCCAAACAATCCAAGGAAGCACCCAAGAACTTTACTTTTGATTATTCATACTGGTCACACAGCTCAGTAAGTTGTGTCACTGAATACATCACATCCTCTTAAAAAAAAGAAAGCTTTGTCTCAGTTTCCAGTATAAATAGGTTGGAAGAGAGTGCGAGAGGATGAAGCTGCTACTACTTTTTTTTTTTTTTACACTGTATGAACCTGTCAATGATAATTAATATCTGTTTACCGCTTTCAAATCAGCTTAGCAGAAAAATATACTACAAATGTTCTAGAAACAGAAATGATCTATAAAGTCCTTATTTTGTCAAAAACACAGTTGAAATTTATGCCACAGTGTGCATCACAATATAATCAAGATGAAAATATGTTAGCATTTACCAGTAATAGCACTCATCATCTTTGGACATTCATCTAAACACATAAAACTCCCTCAGACTTTTTCCCACTGTACATTGCAGGAAGAAGACTCATCCTTTGCATCTCAGAGGAAGGTGTATCAGGACATTGGCGAGGAGATGCTGCTTCATGCTTTTGAGGGCTATAATGTGTGTATTTTTGCTTATGGGCAGACTGGAGCAGGGAAGTCATACACAATGATGGGAAAACAGGATCCTGGGCAGCAAGGCATCATTCCACAAGTATGTTTATGCAGGTAGCATGAATGAAAGCTCCCTGCAAAAAGTAGTTTTTTAATTTTTTTTATTCTGTTCAGTGTCCACCACTGAAATGAACAAATCAATGGAGTCACTATAACTTAATGTTCAGCTACATAAGATTCAATACCATTAAATGATGTAGTGCGAATGACTGGTCCATATTTAAGGTGCACTTAATTTGCTAATTTTGAATGAACATCATTTGGGAACTGTTTTTCACATATTGAACTATTCATTGTGCTAAAGTAGTGTAGGTTTCAGACAGCAGAATGTGCACATGAAATATTGATTGCAGTCAAAATTCACTTGACAGCCTGAACCTTGGTGATACAAGTGGTACAATAGTAGCATCACATTGATTTATGCTGATGAGCAGGCCAATTTACAGAGTTGCTATGAACAATGGACCATTTAAAGTTCAGTGTTTTAAAAAAAACATTTTTAAATAAGATTATAATAACTAAATCTTTTAAGTACAGACAGACCTGTTGTGAGCTACAAGGTTGTTAATCGCGGTACTTAAACAATACTAAAAATATTTTAATTGTTAATGGTTTATTCTGTACTTGTTGAATTGAACTCCCTTAGAAATCTATCTCATTGTCCATAATAAACATTTTTTCCCCATAGATGTGTGAGGATTTATTTACACAGACGTCAGGTAACACTGACCCTGACCTGTCCTACTCTGTTGAGGTATGCTTGTGTTCGTTCTGACTCTGAAGCATTGTGTGTCCATTTACATACAGTGTAAAAAGAACTTGAAATTGTTTTGGAAAATTCATTGATACATGGCCTCATAAAGCATGCAAGTTTACATTAAACTGCAAATAAACAATTTCTGGATATACATTTTTATTTTTATTTTTATTTTTTTTTAGGTTTCATATATGGAGATTTATTGTGAGCGAGTTCGAGACTTGTTGAACCCAAAAAGCAGAGGGGCTTTGAGGGTCAGAGAGCACCCTATTATGGGCCCTTATGTAGAAGACCTATCCAAAATGGCGGTTACCAACTACAGTGATATTGCAGATCTTATGGACACTGGCAACAAAGCCAGGTATTATTATACACACAAACATGACTATGATTCAGGTTAAAATACTGTTTGTATGATAAACAGTTAATCAGATTATAGACAGGCATATGTTTTGAACAGTGGAACAGTGGAAGAGTGCAAAATATATGCCTTTAAATAAAGTATATGCATTTCATTAAATATGTTTTTCAAAAGAAATTAATAGTCCAGATAAAGAGCGGGGTAAGAAGCAGCCCATTTATTAAAAAAGAAAAACTGAAATATCACATGGTCCTAAGTATTCAAGACCCTTTTTTGTGACCATTCTGTGTCCATTTCTTATGATCATCCTTGAGATGGTTCTACACCTTCATTTGAGTCCAGCTGTGTTTGATTATACTGATTAGACTTGATTAGGAAAGCCACACACCTGTCTATATAAGACCTTACAGCTCACAATGCATGTCAGAGCAAATGAGAATCATGAGGTCAAAGGAACTGACTGAAGAGCTCAGAGACAGAATTGTGGCAAGGCACAGATCTGGCCAAGGTTCCTAAGAGCACAGTGGCCACCATAATCCTTAAATGGAAAATGCTCGGGATGACTAGCACCCTTCCTAGAGCTGCCGTCCGGACATACTGAGCTACTGGGGGAGAAGAGTGTGAGAGAGGTAAAGAAGAACCCAAAGATCACTGTGGTTGAGCTCCAGAGATGCAGTCAGGAGATGGGAGACTGTTGTAGAAAGTCAAACATCACTGCAGTCCTCCACCAGTCGGGTTTTTATGGCAGAGTGACCCGACGGAAGCCTCTCCTCAGTGAAATATGAAAGTCTGCATGAAGTTTGCTAAAAAACACCTGAAGGACTCCAAGATGGTGAGAAATAAGATTCTCTGGTCTGATGAGACCAAGATAGAACTATTTGGCCTTAATTCTAAGCGGTATGTTCGGAGAAACCAGGCACTGCTCATCACCTGTCCAATACAGTCCCATCAGTGAAGCATGGTGGTGGCAGCATCATGCTGTGAGGGTGTTTTTCAGCTGCAGGGACAGGACGACTGGTTGCAATCGAGGGAAAGATGAATGCGGCCAAGTACAGGGATATCCTGCTTTTTAGCAGCTATTTTGACTCTTGTAATTCGTATGTGCTCTTAAATTGCATGTAAATGAAAACAATTCTTTATACATTAATTAAGTGAAAACAGCATGGAAATGTCAATACATTAATATTAAGATTACAGTAATATTGTCAAGAGGTTCTTTCATCAGCATTTCATTACAGAACCTTTTAAAGAAATGCAGTCATTTTAGACACTACCAGTTAAATAGCACCTCAGGTCAAGAGTGAATACAGCAAAAATAAGGCACTGATGAAAACAATTCATGATGATGGACATTCATTTCATTTCAAAACAAAAAAATCAAAATTTAGTAAATGATGATCAAATTTCATTTTGTGTGATCAGTTTTGACTAGATTGACCAGCAAGTCTTTACTCAACCATACCAGAGTAAAAAATATATTAATATCATATATTTAAATAGTATAGTTCAGACTTACTGATATAAAAATATAATTCAACTTTATTTGAAGTACTACTTGTGCAAAAAATGCCCATTTCTTAATATTAAACCTAAAATGTGTTTTACTGTATGAGATTTGGATGATATCGGCCTTTAAATGCACATGTCTTTCCTGTTGGTATGAGCTGGTCGTGTCAGCAGGTTTTCTGCAGAAGCAAACAGACACAATCATGCAAATTAAATGTGTTATTTGTTTGGTGTGAGAAGTGAAGAGCCACCGCAGGCTTGTTGTTTAAATCTGGAGGAAGAGAGGAGGATTTTTCATCCTGCCCACTCTCTCACTCTCCCCCCACTCTTTCTGTATAGACAGAGAATAAATAAACATGGCTCAGGAGTGCCGGCCGAATGGATTAATTTGTCCTTTTCCTTTTATTTATTTATTTAAAGCCTTCTTCCTTTGACACTGCTCATTCAACCATAGGCAGACGGCTCCTGAAATGGCCATAAGCTCGCAGGATTTTGCACAGATCTTACATAGACGTGTCTAGTGAGTGCTGACTCAGTGTGCCTCAAACAGAACAATCTGCAGCACACAGTAAAGGAAAGTGTTTTGCTTAGTTGCATAGGGTTACATCAGAAACCATACATCATGCAAGTTTCTTCATAAATTAGTGCTGGGGAATTTATATAAAAATGCTCCATAATTTGCTTAGTTGTTTTCCTTGATTTATAAATGAATAAAGATGTCTAAAAACACTTTGTAAATAATAATTTGAAGCAACTCACTCAATATAATATATACCCAAATGTAAAAAATTATAAAATAATATGTGTAGTACATTACTAATATGTTAATACAATTATAATTAAGATTATATACATATAGTGCTGTCAAAAAATTAATCGCAGTTAATCATATCCACAATAAACATTTTTGTTTACATAATATATGTGTGTGTGTGTGTGCTGTATATATTTATTATACTTAAATACAAATACATGCATGTATATATTTAAGAAAAATATGCTAAATATTAAATATATTTACATATAATATGATATATAAGAATATAAATATACATGTCAATATTTTTTAAATACATACATGCGTGTGTGTGTGTGTGTGTTTTTATACAAATAAACAGCGTACATACATTTATTACTGAAACAAAAACTTTTATTTTGGATGTTATTAATTGTTTTACAGCACTATACAGTATTTGTGTGTGTGTGGGGGGGGGGGTGGTCTTTGTAAATAAACTCTTTATATATACTTTCACTCTCTTTTTTATTGCTTGAATAACTTTTAAATTGTACCCTTGTTTTAACTTGAAATAATAGGCAGTTATGAACTCATTCTTATAGTTTCTGTGAGATTCATCTCAGCAGTGTAGGATTCACAAGAGAGAACCAAAATAACAAAACTAACCATGAACTAACAACTTTTGTCTGTCAGATGGGTCTCCATGTCATCATTATGAACTGAAAGACTTCCATCTATGTGACGAACTAAGTATCTCCTAGCGTTAGGCCCTCTAGCTGTCATAAACGCATCCCTTCAGACCTGCACTAGCCACAGATAAAGTATGTGATGTACTAGTTTTTCACACTCTCTCCTCTTGCTCTCGCTGTGCAGCAGAAACTCTGAAACACTGGCAGAGGTGATAGATTTTAGCAGCTTCCCCGATAACTACATCTAAACATCAGGGGAGCTCAGGAGCTAGATTTCCACCTCCTCATTCCCCTCTCTGAAACTCAGGTGTTCTCACAGAAGTGTGTAATATCTCACTTAACAAACTTCAGATGTGAGTTACAGCATTACATCGAGTCAATATGTTCTGAAGACACTGAAAACACCTAGCAACCACATAGAAACACTAACATAGTGATTTTATTATATCATAGTTCTTTGTCTAAAGGTTGCATTCTGTATTCCCTTCATCCATAATAAGATGCTGTCCTTCCACATTATACAGTTGGTTAATCAAATGAAATGATGTTTTAATTGTGTGCAGTGATTTAGAAAGAGTAGCTGTCAGTCTGATGAGGGCCGTGGAGGTCATGTCGCTATCGGTATACAAACACTGTTCAGTCAGTGGACCACACTTTTACTTCATGCTCAGTGTGGTGCATCAATAAGCCATTTTTAACCATATACTGTTACTATCTCTATACATCCCACAATCAAATACCATTAGGCTACTTTATCAGCAGTGAGACATTTTTGTTTCTTGTAATCAGTGTACTGGATCTATGTTCTTTATGAACGCTGTTTTTGTGGTTTAATCCATAATCTCTAACTTCCTACAGGGAAATTGTAAATACTCTTCTTCATCTAATATTCTAACGTATCTATTTTATGGTTTTGCGTACACTGTGAAATGCTGCCATCTAACGACAAAATATGAAACTGCTTTATGACCGCGTTACTCATTTATCCTATCTGTAATGTATCTATTGATTTGCTGCAAAATAAAAAAATATTTGGTTACTTTTCAAATTTGAACATTTGCCGTTTATTGCATATCCTGTGTGTGAAAGTTCCTAAAAACCTTATACGAATTTTAGTCGCGCTGTCATTTATTTGTGAAAACACTCTATAACAATGAATCAAATAAGAAAACAAAATGATGCAGTGTAACGTAAATACTGTAAAATAGTAAAATATTTTCTAATAGAAATATTGTAAAATGTTTCGCAGTGTGTGTGCGTAAAATGTCTAATAGTGTGCACCGGAAGTGTTTACATGGGCCAATCAAAATGCTCATACCTCAGTAGAACCAATCAGAGCGATTACCTTGGATGACGCAACAAGGCGGGAATTTTTTGTCACACTTTTAACAGGCTCTCATTAAACGCTCAGAACTCGCGCATATCAGATGTTCGCTCTCCGCGTCTGAGCGCTTAACGTAAATATCGGAAGAAATGAACGCGACAGCGGAGCTAGAAATGAACGCGGAATCCGTTGTTGATGATGCGCGCGTCAAAGTTACGCCGAGGCAAAGGGGCGTGTCTTTACGGAGAAGGTAAACAAATACAGCAACTCTACACGCGTTCAATACAAATCTGTTTTAACATGAAGAGCAACGTTTGTTTTCTCTATACAGACCCCCAGATTCCAGATGTGACGTCAGGAGCGTCAATTCAGGTTTTAAATCTCCAGTACGTAACGTGTACGTTTTTGTAATTGAATCATACGGATTCAGAGAACTAATGGATTAATACTACGTGATTTTACCAGAGTGTAACGTGACGCATAAACCCGTTACAAAGAATTTGATAACTATAAAACATGCATGATATTTGCTGTGTAGCACAATCGATAACAGATATGCATGTGGTGAGCTGTCTGTGGTCTGTCACAGGTTCAGAAGCCTAGTGTGGTGAAATCTCCAGTGTGTCCTGAGGAAGAAGTCCAGGAGCTCAAGAAAACACTTGACCGGCTGGATTCAGAGATAGCCTTGCTGGAAAAGGAGTAGGTAGTGCATGAATGTGGGAGGAAGAGATACAATATGCTGTTTTATGTTCGTAATGACGATAGTAGAATCAGAATTAATAATAATAATCATTTAAATATATAATTCTATTAGAGTTGTTTTAGAAGTCATATGCAATATTTAAAAAACAATACATTTACCCTTAAGTTACATTAAAAATGTATTTACTCCATGATTTGGACGTTTTTGGAATTATGTTCTGAAGACCATACTTCACTCTTTTCCATTTATTATTTAAATGAACTTAATGAAATTAATTAAAGTAGTACTGTCAGCTCTTTGATGCCTAATGAATCATATGGGATACAATCTTATAATGACTATAAATTATTAACATGGTTTAAAATGTATTATATACAGTCCACTACATGCCTTCTGGCCTCTAATTGATAACCGATATGTCCACCTTTAGCTTCAAGTTCATGTGTCTTTAAAAGAACTGATACATTTTATATAAGTAGTCTGTTATAATGTTCTCATTGATTTACCTTTTACCTCACTTTTCGTCCATTTAAACATCAGCCACCAAAAAGTCATATTTCTCCACAGTTTGTTCCTCTCTCTCTTTCTCTCTAACTAAAGAACATTTTAAATGAAGTCATATTTGAAGTAATGCAGTAATAAGCAATTTTGTATAACAGAATCTCATGGGGGGTGAACTGCACCCGTAAAACAATACATCAAATATCTTAAATAATCTGGTCCTGCTTGTTAATTACGTTGTTATACTAGCTAAAAAAGAAAGTGCTTTGTTGTGATTTATTGTCAGATGAAACTGAGCTGGTGCTCCTCTGTTCTTGTGTTTGCAGAGGATTTGTTGTACAAGAGCTGGATCAACACATCTACCTGCTGCACGAATACAATGACATCAAAGACATCGGACAAACTCTGCTGGGCAGACTAGGTAAGACCCGATCAAACAATCACACGCTTCGTAGTAAACGCAGTCGTGATTTATGTTGGTCTTATACCCAAGATATTACACATTTCATACTGTGTTTATCGGCTCTCCATAAACACTTGTGGCCTGCACACATCTCCCATCCCACTCATATAAGTGGGTTACAGCCTCCATATGCTTGGCATTTCTGTCTAGTGTCAGGATTATGATAATGGCATCCTCTGGTATCATCGCTGCATTCTGTAATATAATGGAGCCTTTCAGACTCCCAGCATGCTAGGTTTCTTGCCCGCTTCAGCCTTGCTGTGACCTCAGCTGGTCTTAGGGCCAGAGGGGGTCTGTGCCACGTCATCCTCCTCCATGTGATCACTGTCAAAGACAACTGTTTCTCTGTGTCTCTCTCAGCCGGCCTGCGTGGAGTGACCACACGAGACTTGTACAGTCACTTTGGCCTCGAGTTGGACGACTGACTTCATGAGAGGATATAGAGGACCTGGAAGGCATATAAATACTGTTACGGTTATATTTTTGTATTTATAGCAAATACACCAGGATATGTTGAAATTGAGATGTTTAACATACTTAAAGGAATGAAAAATGAAAATTGGCTGAAAATGTACTGGCCCCCAGGACATCCAAGATGTAGATGAGTTTGTTTCTTCATCATGTGTAGAAATGTAGTATTACATCAAATGATGGATGCAACGGATGCTCTGCGGTGCAATAATCCACAGCACTCCAGTCCAGCAGTTAACGCCTTGTGAAGTCAAAAGCTGCATGAGATGTTTTTCACTCTTGATTTAAATGTATGTTGATTTCTCCAGTGAAAAAGTCGTTCCTCTGAATCAGGAAAGAACTATGTAGAGATTTATAAGCAAAAAAAGAACAGTTCTAAACGAATATGTTGGTGGATTTTGATTTGAGAGGACAACAGAGGATGGACTTTTGCACTGGAGGAAGTGTTATTATGGGTTATGAACGGCTGGACTTTAGTCAGCTGTTTGGATCCACTGCTGAGCAAATGATTTTTTCTAAATCCGTTCCCATGATGAAACAACCTCATCTATATCGTGGATGGCTTGAGGGTGAATCCATTTTTACCAAATTTTGGGGTGAACTATTCCTTTAACTCTGATCCATGATACACATAAAGCTTCAAAGAAATGGAAAGGATTCTGTCAACATTATGAGAAGAATTGCCTCAGAGTTTATCTCAGCTCCTGCGCTGCACACATTTTTCCTCACATTGTGTTTGTGCCAAAAGCAAGGTGTTTTTCTTCATGAGAGACTGTCTACGCCCATAAACGTGTCATCCAGATCTGGTGAATTAAAGGAATAGTTCACCCAAACGTTACAATTCTGTCATCGTCTACTCACCTTAATGTTGTTTCAAAACCTGTGTGACTGACTTTCTTTGTGGAACACAAAGTGAGATGAATTGAAACTTTGGAGAATATTCACAAAACTCTTACCCATTTGCATTAAAAAGAGCAGCATGAACATTTTATCAAACATCTCATTTTGTGTTCCACTGAAGAAAGCAAGTCATAAAAGTGTACATAGTCATACAGATGTTTGTTTATGGATGAACTATTCAATCGAGCATGTCCTCTGGCAAATTGATTTAACTATGCATCACTGTTGGTTTCCAATTTCAGTTTATTACTATACATTAAACAAACAAATGTACTTATTTCAAAGCTTATATGCAATATTTGTGTGATTGCTCAAATGTTTTGTGTTACCAAAACTTGTCCAGCTGTGTTAAAGTTGAACCAAATACACTTTATGTAAGTTATGATAGCGAATATTGGACTGTGTCTCAGTATTTTTGGAGAGCATAGATAAAACCATCTGCTTTACTGATAGCAAAGTTGCCTTGTTTAACTGACCGTTATAAAATGTTATCATACTTGATATCCGAAGTAAAGTGGATATACAAAACCAAAACAAGAAATGTGTTTGCTTCTAATTACCACATGCATTTTAATTGACCGTTTTTGGACATGCCAAATAAATAAGAATAAAGATACATTTTCCTCATGTTATTAGGTTATGGGGGTTTTTTTTCTACATTTTTGCAGTCACACCTCAGGACAGCGTCCGATTTTTGTCAACTACCAATATATATTTATATATATATATATGTGTGTGTGTGTGTGTGTAAGCAATTTGCTGTATAAGAGCAATTTGTGACGTCAGTCACAAAGGCAAGTTGTTTAAGCAGCAGGGCTGGTACTTTAGATGAAAAATGAATGATTTTTTTATGCACAGTAATTGGTACTGGTTGTGGACAGTAAAACCATTAACTCATATCAACAAAGAGAGAACGGTCAAACTGATTTAGCATCTTCAATAATTCATACATTTTCACCAAAGAGAAAGTAGATAAGTTAGATGAAGACTGTTTTAACGCTTCCTGGAGATGGATTCGTACATTTAAAAAAATAATAACAATCATCCTTGACTCCGTCCATATAATTTCAGTGCACTAATTTAAAGTAAAAAGGCCTGCCTCTCAACACGTTTGAATTGGCATTAACATGTATAATATTTGAATGTACAAAAACAGCTGCTTTTTCCTTTAGAATGGCCAGCAGATGGGGAGATGATGTCTGACAATAGCCCTCCTTCTCCTCCATCATGCCTCATGGTCCTGTGGAGCTGCTTTGCGACTACCGGGTGGTTACTGCCGTGATGATTCGCTGGCTGGGCCACATTTCCTCGACAGGACTTTAAGCCCCGCCTTTCCTTGGCGCATCGGGAACGCGATTGGTTCAAAGAGCTGTCAATCAATGCACATTCACAGCGCCGGCGAATAGAGAGGAGGCGGGCTCAAGTAAGAAAATTATAAGGTCATTGGAATTACCAACGCTACAAGCCATCGTTACAATGAAGCGATAACAGATAAGAATGGAAAAATGAAATAAACGGGAGCAAAGTCTACCGAAGACGCCGCGGTTATCAGGTAAAAGGCAGGCGTGTGGCCGTTACACACCGGCGCGCGTGTATCAGCGCAGGTAAACGCGGTGGAGGTTTCGCTTAAGCCGATCAAGGTGGGATCGTACAGGACAGGTTCTCCTTCTGCCATAAAACACGTTTTTGTGACCACGGACACCGAAATCGAGGTATTTCCAAGAGCACAGACACCTACATTTCAAATATTTTAACCATTGTCCATTTCCGGAATCTCCTTTATCATTAATCGTCATGATCGCAGCTGTCAACTGCCAGCTAAAGATGCGTTTAGCGATTTTTTTACAGTAGCATCAGCCTACAATGTGTCTTCCTTATGTTAGCTGATGCCGTACATATGGGACAGAGTAATGAATCAAAAGCCAGATAAAGGGAATAGGATGCCAGATCCGCATTGGGCGCTTTTTTATATATAAATATAACGTTACACGGACAACGCAGCGCAACCGAGCCTGATGATACAACGTTACAGTTTACGCACGGTCTTGTAAACATACGATCTAACGCAACGCGTGCATTTATTATAATGTATCTTGTGATTGTAACAGTAGAGTGAACCTCAGTGTACTGCAGTGCTGTAGGGATGTTCGTTCTGTTGAATCGGATCTTTTCAACCGAGTCAGTAAACGGACTGAGCGATGCGATGAGGAATCGGTTCAAGCGGTGCTGGAATCAACAACTGACTGACTCATTGAACTGACATTGTCACCTTTCGAACATATTTGACTTACAATAAGTCTAAAACAGCAGAAATACTCACTTACAGATATTTTAAATATTTGTCACTTAATCAAGCTCTATCAACACATACTTTATATAGAGGCTTTTTATAATATATTCAAATATTTTCTACTTCCAAATGAAAATCTTAGTATTGTTTGCTGTAAATACAAGTTATGTTTGTGTTCTAAGCATCGCGAGGTGGCGTTATCTCTGAATCTGTTCTTTTGAAATGAACTGTTCAGAAGAACCGATTCGCGGAAATGAGTCACTAGTGTGCGGTATCGCCAATGTGCTCGCTTAGATTTCCGGGCTTTGCGGTAACCCTCGCCTGATGATGATGATGACTCTTCTGCATTGCTTTAATATCCATCCGCGCCCACAGCACGTCTATTATTATGTTTGAGGGATTGAACAGACATTGTGGGTGGGTTCTCTTCAGCATCCCTCTCTCAGGATCAGGACATACAGACGCACATTCTCCTGCTGCGGCGGAAATGCATGACAGTGCGACGATGATGATGATGACGATGTGTAACCATAATTTCTGTCATAAGATTGAGAATGTGTGAAATGGCGTATAATCTATAGCTGCATCAGACCGGGGCTAGTTGTCACACATATTTTACATAGAAGGTTTATTAATTGGATTTCTTTGTTGTCTACAAGATGCAGAATATATATGAACTAAATTATAACAAACGCTATCAGAAAGCATAAACGGGCACATTTATAAACTGTATAATCATTAAGTTGTCTGCATAATAATTCTTAAGTCATTCAGAATAAACCTGTATTCCTTTTACGTCACCCTGGACCACAAAACCAGATAAAAATGGGACAATTTCTAAGGGTGCCAAAACATCTAAATATTGAGAAAAGTGCCTTTAAAGTTGTCCAAATAAAGTCCTTAGCAATGCATATTACTAATCAAAATTAAGGTTTGATATATTTACAGTAGGAAATTGACAAAATATCTTAATGGAGCATGTTCTTTATTATCCAAATGATTTTTGACATTAAAGAAAAATTGATAATTTTGATTAATAAAATGTATTTTTGTGGCTATTGCTACAAACCCAGGGTCACTTATATTCATACCAGAATGTATTTAAGATAATATTTGATGTACATGTTCGAAACTAATATGGAAAACCCATGTTTGTTTAATCGTTCTTTTGACTCAAAATCTAATGACAACTAGCCCCGGCCTCCTTTATATAGGTGTACTCAGGGATCATGTGATACTTCTTTGCATTCAGATGAGCTGTTGGAAAGGATCGTACAGATCAAATAGCTCTGTTGCCTTCCGTCACTGACATTCAATCCACCCTAGTTACTTTAGAGGTGTTTTTAGTGCCAAAGAAGGCCTAGAAACACTTCAGTGCACTTTAATGTAAAGACACATTTTAATAATTAACATATTAAGATGTTTAATCATCTGCATCCATCTACAGCGCGCATCAACATAACGCTAACTTTCATTTGTATAATATATAAAAAAATAAAACGACATTAAACTATATAATCAATAAAAAAATGAAAGAAACACATTTTGAAGTTGCAGCGTCTGGCTGACTTTTCTCCCAGAGGTTAAAAGTACTCTGGACCGCTGTACCTTGAACACACTTTCACAAGGCCAAAGATCTGTGTTCTTCAGCAGCTATCTTGTCTTGACATGATTAAGAAACTTATCTCGTGTTAATCTCTGAGTTTGCATATTAGCCCTTGTAATGATCAGGTTTGTAATGGTTATATTTTGTATCACACAGGTCAAATGAAAAGTTAATGCAATAATCTGATGTTGAAGTTGTCAGGTGATGGTGTGAATGATCATGTTGTGTGTGTGTTAGGATGTTGCGGTTGGCATGCTCCACGGCCCTTCTCTTCGTGCTCCGGCTGTTCGTCGGCCTGTCCTGGTACCAGGTTCTGCCGGCCATTTTCATTTTCTTCGTGGGCTCTGGAGGATGGAAGTCCTTACATGTGTTTTCGAAGACCATATACCGAGATTTGCAGTAAGTTCATATACAGGACTACAATATATCCTTTTTAGTCATTTCATACTCCACGGTGTTTAAAAAATGTAATTACATTTATATATTCTTACATTTTATATTATATATGCAGGTTTATTA
>JAUMHG010000002.1:497570-512495 GCA_032359395.1 Enteromius anoplus | reverse complement strand
ATCCAGGCTGTACGACTGCTGTCAGTGATATGAGTACTTGAAATTAACATGTTTTCTTAATGCCTGTTGAACATAACGGAGTCATTTTATGATTATTACAATAAATTTCTTACATACGGCTCCTTTAAGAACTATTTTGAAAAACAGGGCCCGGTTTGTTAAACACTACACACAACTAACACAACCCTACAACAAACTACACAACACTTCAGATCGTTTACAAAACAGAACACCTTTGTCAAAACTATACACAACGTTTTAAAAACAATATTTTGTTACCATACGAAACACACACATTTCATATGACTGTGATATTTTGGAAGCAGTTGCACACTTCTAGCGAGTCTAATTTTCACTGATTAGAGTACCGTACATGAAGAACACAGAAAAAGTGCAACTACCCAGTAGTTCACCAAACACTACACAAGACCAATGCTGCAGGAAATATCATTGATTTCCCTCCATTTACCCAAATCAGTCAACATGGAGAATCACAACAACACACATCGTCACGCTGCTACAGTAGTGTGTGTAACACTGTAAACTACAGACAAAAGTTACAATTACAGTAAATAACAACAACAAACATAAAAACTGATGTAAAAAAACTGACAATATAGTATTGTATAGTGCTTAAAACTGATTGATGAATCATGTGTTTGTGCCCCTGATGGCGGTGTTGAACAGATCGGCTCATAGCTGTGGGAATTTGACAAGGAAGTCACATCATGATATACTTCTGGGTCTGCTGTGTACAAGTGTGTTTAGTGTTTTGCTTACAGTTGTGAAAATCTTGCCTTGCTCCTTGAGTGTAAGGTTTTGCTAACTGTGGGAAAAGTTTAATTTAAGTGTGTAGGCAATCATACAAAACTGTAATGTTCTCTGAACACTCTTAGAACAATATCCTTCCTCCCCAGGTCAAAGACAGCAGCACTAGTCGAGGGTCACAGCTCCGTCTCTGTTTCTCAGCAGACCTGTGAGAGATCCTCAGTGCTGTAGACACGGGTGACGTGGACTCACTGTGTTGGAGATGAGGGAGATGTTTGTGTCGACCAGCAGCAGGTTCATTGGAATCTCACACAGAGCTCTCTCTGAACACCAGGCGTCTTCCACTAAAGCAGCTTCATCACCTCTGAAGACACCAGCAATGCATTGCCCTGTTCACTACCAGACAGAGATGAGTTCTGATGTTTGGAAGAAGAACTTACTCTTATATCTATCTTGAAACAAGCAGGTGGTTATGTGGCTGAGGCACTTGACTGAGTTTGGTAACACTTTATTTCATGGTTATGGTCGCGTATTAGCATAAATATTACTAGAATATTAGCCACTTCTTGGTGTTAATAAAGCATTCTACATCCCTAATCCTACCCAATATCTAAACCTAACAACTGTGTACAGCTTCCACCAACACTTTCGGAAAAATACAATGTTACTAAAGATTTCTATTCCAGATAAATGCTGTTCTTCTGAACTTTCTGTCCAGCAAAGAATATTTGATTCCCATAGGACTTAATATATTTGTAATACTATTACACAATATTGCTGATTTTCTGCATTTAGAACGAAATAAATGCTGTTTAGTGAGAAGAAGAGAGTTCTTGAAGAGACAGTCTGTTAATTGCTCAGTGGTTTGTCTGGTATATGCCTGAGCTTTATGATGGTCAGAGACACTGTGTCTGAGTCCTGCTGCTCGAGGACACTCCTGAGACTTCCTCAGACAGCAGCTTCTGTAGGGTTCCTCTGAGCGCTGAGAGCATCACTTTCACTCAGCTAAAGTCACACAGCTGCTGAGACGGCTGTATGCTGCTGGCGCCCGCAGCTCAACACCAGCACTGAAGTACAACACAGATCTGAAGTCATGTTTCTTGTTCTCTCCTTTTCTAGTGATGATGTATTCATTAGGTGCATCACAGTAACTAAAACAGTGTGGAAGGATGGACACCGCTGTCACAGCTTTAATAACATCAGATTCTTATGCACTGAGTGACAAAGTAACCATACAGAATTCATACAACAGCTGCTGGAGTGTATAGTGTAATGATGGGTAGTGTATTGCAGTGTTTCCCAACCCTGTTCCTGTAGGCACACAAACAGTGCACATTTGGATGTCTCCATTATCTGACCAATATATTTCTGGTCGTGGAGTCTCTACTAATGAGCTGATGAGTTGATTCAGGTGTGTTTGATTAGGAAATTGTGTAGTGTTGGTGAGCCTCCGGGAACAGGGTTGGGAAACACTGGAGTATAGATGGTGTGTTATTTGAGAAAGTACTGGTTATGCTTGGTCTGGTCCTCCACCCCAGATTCTAGCATCATCTAGCTCCACTACAAAAGTAACTTTTTAATAATTACTTGAGTTGTTTAGTAAAATAATAACAATCAGCTGTACGATTGCTCTTACAGGAGAGGAACACTAAAGGGGTGTGTGGAGTCAGAGAGGTCAGAGGTCAGGGAGGCTCGGGCGCTGTCTGTAAAGCTGATGGCAACAGGTGTTGCCCAGGGTCTGAGTGAAAGTGAGCACAGGTGCTAGCGCTCTGTCAGACGTGTGGAGAACACTGTTGTGTCTACAGAGACACGTCTAGAGCCACTAAAGAGCCCTCCAGCCCTCAGAGAGCAGTATAACATTACACCCTGCGAGACACACACACACACACACACACACACACACACACAGTGACTGTAAAGATACAGTCCTATCTCAACTCTACCTAAGTTATTTCTTCAGAAAGTTAGTAACCAGGCTGTTTTGGTCACCGCTGACTTCTATAGTAGAAAAAAAAAAATACTATGGAAGTCAATGGTGACCCAAAACAACCTGGTTACTAACTTTATGAAGAAATATGTTCAGAACAAAGACATTCCTACAGATTTGCAACAACTCCAGAGTGAGTAAATGATGACAGGATTTTAATTTCTGGGTGAACTGTTCCTTTAAGACTGCATCTTAAGAACTAGTTTTATGAACTAGTAGTTGCAAGTAAAAAATACAACCAATCTGCCTTTTCACAACTGAATTTAAAAAGCTTAAAGAATATATAATAAGAAAAAAATCACTTAACAATAAGGAAAATAAGAACAGTTGACTGAAGACTAAAGAGTTTATGCATCCAGCTGCAGAAGTATATTTGATTGTGCTAAAAAGAAACTGCTGCAAGTTTACTTTAGGTACACTTTATATATAATACCTCACATTTTAAGAGCAATACAGTGATATTAAAAGACATTTTAGGCTTAGTAATAAAAAATGTTGCACGATTAGCATCCCAAATAAAGTTTCATTATATTTTTATAACAGTACGTTTTGAGCAATAAGTCAGTAAAAAATAACAGATTTGAACTCTGCTTACTGTAGTGTGCAATAAATGTATTTTATAACTTGTTTACTGGGGTCCACTAGTCGATTCTTTGTGTAACTGCTGGTTTCTGAATGGAACTTGTTTGAAAGTTAATTCTACACAGATTTAACTGAAGGACTTGATTCATCATGCAAGCTGTGCATTAGTTTAACTCATGATGTGGAAGAACTTGTCGTCGGCCCCTATCAGATGAGATACTAGTTAGTGCCCTATGTAGTCAGCAGAGCGTGCACAAGTGTGTCTTTGTGAGAGTAACAGGGCTGATCACTACAGTCATCCCTACAGTCTTTAGACACCACAAAGCATCTAAAAACTCTGACTAACAAATAAAACCACTGCATCCAGTCGTTTCCATCAGCGCGGTTCATGAAGCATCAGAAGCAGAAGAGGACTGGTCTTTATAGGTCACTGCGTCACAACTTTCTCTCGAGCAGGCTGATAAACACACACACACACACACACATGTCTCTGTCAATCAACACACATCTCTGCTCCACTCTCTTCCTCACGCTCCTGAACAAACACAACAGCAAATAAAACCCATCTGGATCCTTTAGGACAGATTCAGGAGAAGAACTTAGGCCCACGGGTGTCTTCTTCTGTGTTTTCACTGCAGCACACTTCCTCCAGGACACTCAAATACATACACTACATTCACAGAGTGTAAAAAAATCATCAAACAGGTCACTAAACTGACTGGGAAGACTGGAGATGGAGCCGCCCATACACGCCAAACTATATAACTAAGTAACATGCTCATTAGAGAAGTACTGAAAACACAGTTTACATTAATCTTCACATCTGGAATACTGCATCCGTCATCATGAGGAGGTTATGACCCGTTCAGACCAGGTCCCAAAAAAAACGCTCACAATCTATCATGATTAGCAGACCTGACCCTCAGCAGCAATAGACAGGTTTAAAAGTCATGCCTCAGTGTTTCTGGAGATCATCAGATCGTCAGCTGAGCGGAAGACGAGGTCTGCTCTGCCGCTGAAGCATCTCAGACTTTCTCAGCTACTTATTTTTGTCTCTCAGAAACACTGGTCTGTGACAAACCCTGTAATTATGATGGGAATAATGCTGTTTTCATTGCAAGCAGATGGAGCATCAGACCGCTGTGCAACAAACACACGCATAATACCATAATCATACGGGAGCAGGCTTCATCCTCCAGACACGCTGCTGCATACAAGAGCTGGCCAATAACATCACTGCTCACCACACACACACACATGTTTTCTGGGGTCTCTTCATAGGTGTAATGGTGTTTCTACTGTACAGACTGTATGTGGTATTGTCCTACACTGACCCTACACCTAAACCTACCCCTTACAGGAAACTACAGACACTTTTAGATTCTCAAAAAAGACCATTTTGTATGTTTTTTAAGTCTTTTGAATAAGGGACACTGAAAATGTCCTCATAAATCACCTTCTTTTTGTAATACCTGTCATACCCATGTCATTATACACTTTTGTGTCACACACTCAAACACACACACACACACACTCAAACACATATTTGTTTGTTTCACAGTGATGCCACAGAAGAACCCTTTTGGTTCCTCAAAGAAGCATCCCTTTATAAACTTGAGGAACCTTCATTCTCCACAAAGAAATTTTTGTGTAACAGAGAGCTTCTTGAGATGTTAAAGGTTCTTTAAGGAACTGTTTAGATATAAAAGGTTCTTCTTTAACATTGTGAAGCACCTTCAGTTTTAAGAGCGTAATGAGGACACTCAGATGAATGATATTACACACCCCTCACACAAACACTAGATTCATCAACAGCTTCTGACTGATTTCTGAGCATTTAACCAGCGAGGAGAGTGTGACGATACACACACCAGTCAAACACTCCTGCTCACCAAGCCTGCATTTATTTGATACAACTTACAGCAAAAAAAGGACAAGTTAGACATATTTTAAATATTTAAATTGTTTTCTTTGTTTCTTATTTGTTAAACTGTAATGTATTCCTGTGAAGCGCAGCTGAATGTTCAGCATCAGTGTCACATGGTCCTTCAGAAATCTTTGTGCTGATGTGTTGCATCACAGAAAAAAAGTTATTTCAAACAGCATTCAGAAAAGGAAAACACACACTTTCTCCCTCCAGCAGCATCACGGACTGATGTGTGTGTGTCTAAGTCCGATGAGCGCATCATCTCAACAGTAATAAAACACATAAATAACTGCTTTAACCTGAAAACTTCTCAACATTTAAAAGAAAAAATCTATGCATCGCCCTTATAACATTAAGCCTCTACTCTCCGTGCAGCAGAATGTACAGAATAGTTCTGTTGTTAGAGAATCCTAACGCAGTTTATATAAAGTGAAGTGTCTTACCTCTCTAGTACTCAGCAGTCAGCGCTCGCTCCGCACGCATGGGTCCGCGAGGAGCGTCTCTTGCTGGAGCTCTGCGCGAGACGCGACGCCACAGAAACGCGACGGAGCCGTGGCGTCAGAGAGCAGCAGCCAATAGGAGCAGGACGCTCTGTGTGGGGAATCTGGAGTGTTTTATTCGTAAAACTGACCAGAGATCAGCTTGACATGAGCCGCGGGTCAGTTCCTCTGTGTGATTAATCAGATCTGGAGAAGAGCTGTGTGTGTGTGTGTGTGTGTGTGTGTGTGTGTGTGTGTGTGTGTGTGTAAAGCTACTTGTGATGTGTGAAGCGATCTTGAGCTGTTCTCCTGAACCTCTTGTTCTTGATGAGAGGAAGTGGCGCCATCTCGAGTTCAGAGGCGGGAAACAACCAAAGCACTGCTCCTGATCTACATCTACAGAGGATCATTCTTAAAACAAGTTAAATTGTTAAATGATGCCGAATTGTTTGCAATATGTGCAGTGTTGAGCTGTTTAAACATAATTCATCGCTGGGTTGAGTATTTGAAGAATCAACATTTGTCAAAATATTTTAGAGTAGTAATATACTCTCTCTCTCTCTCGCTCTCTCTCTCTTTCACACACACACACACACATACACACTCACACACAGCGGGAAAAATAAATACTGAACGTGTCACCATTTTCTCAGTAAATATATTTCTAAAGGTGCTGTTGTTGTTATTTTCAGCAGACGTCTCATTGTTTCTTAGGAACAGTGGTCCTTGGCTCTTGGAAAACTCTTCTGATAATTCTGTTCACTCCTCTGTCAGAAATCTTGTGAGGGGCACTTGGTCTTGTTTCTAACAGTGCTGACTGGATCATTCAGAAGTATACAAACCTTTCTTTAAACAATTTGCAACAATAAGGTTGTGAAGGTGTTAAATGTCATCATGAAGTGTTTCTGTGTGACACGCTGGTCATGATGAGACACCTCTACAGGTCATCATCCGGGACCGAAGCAGCTAATATAAATAAGCAGGACTGCTTCTAATTACTGATAGATTTCAGCTGGTGTCTTGGCTTTTTATACTGTTTTTGCTCCTCACTTTCTTCCCTTTCTTTACGTGTTTAATATTGCTTTATTTTATGACTTACTTATTTTACCTGCTGTATATATATATATATATATATATATATATGTAGTAAATAACTGAATATAATAATAAACAAACAAATAATTGGATCACTGTTCAATCCACTGATTTATAATAGAGAATATGATATAGTATATATAATCAAGATCAGTGGTCCAATCACAAATCTGCTTGAATTATATTTTGAAAACCTTTTTAAAATGAGACGACAAAATAGGAAACTTTAAAAGAAAAGAAAGAAAGAAAGAAAGAAACGATCAAGCATTTATAATATGTAACTGCTCTAATATTATACAGCAGTTTTTATAATGGTATTTATTTGATTAGATTTGATTATCGATTTTCCCCACATATTTATGTTTGTTCATTTTATGTTTCTGTTGTTATTCTGTTTTAAACCGTGGGACAGTACCTTCTGCCTTGAGCTTTTATGGTCTTGTAACGTGATACGCATACTTCCGGTGAGCAGCTTCCGTTCCGGCGCGTGATAATCATCATTGGTAAAAGCTTGTATTTTTTCTGTTTAAAATGACTAAAATAATAACAAAAGTACTCTAGCAGAAAATCTATGTAAGAGAATGAGGCAGTGTTTATTATCGGAGCTGGTCAGAGATAAACGTACTAGACTTCGAGAGAGAAGCGATGAGGAGTGTGTGTTCATGCTAGTGTAACTCTGTGTGTGTGTGGTCAGTCGGTCATGCTGCTGTCCGGCGTGGCTCGAGCGGTCATTCAGCACTGCCGCAGGACTCCTGTCCTCACACTCTTCACCAAGGTAATAAACACACACTCAGAGCTCCTCAAGATAATGAAGTTAATCCGAGCTCTTCCTCGAGCAGCACTAAAGCTGAGGTGTGTGTGTGTGTGTGTGTGTGTGTTCCAGGAGCCCTGTCCTCTCTGTGATGAAGCCAAGGAGGCGCTGGAGCCCTACAGACACAGAGTAAGATCGGGTGTGTGTGTGTGTGTGTGTGTGTGAGAGAGAGCTGTAGGTTTGTGTGTGTGTGTGTGTGTGTGTGAGCTGTAGGTTTGATCGTGTGTGTCAGTTTGAGCTGCAGGAGGTGGACATCTCTCTGCCGGAGAACAGAGTCTGGTGGGAAAGGTACCGTCTTCACATTCCTGTGTTTCACCTGAACGGACAATTTCTGATGCAGCACCGTGTGAACACAGCGCTCCTGGAGAGACGTCTGGAGGAAGCTCAGTAACATCTGGAGGAAAGCTTCTCTCGATCGTCACTTTCAGCGGCTCTTCCTGAAGCATCACCCACAATCCCCTGCGCTCATGGCAGTTAACATTAAAAAAAAAAAGAGCGGAAAGAGTCAGTGCTGAACGCCACCTTGTTCATTGTGCAACGCAAGATCCAATAATACATTGGAGACCAAGGCAGAGGTTTTCTTCCTTCATAACAAAACTGAATCCAAGATGAACTATGATGTGAACCACAGACAGTTCTTACCTGTACTCAAACAGATTTCTAGTATAAAGTACTCTTCTAGAATTCACTCGTTTTGTATCATTAATAAGCTGATGGGTCTAAAAATTGAAAAGAAGCCGTTGTTACGGAGTGATGTTATGGTGTTGATGTAGTCGCCACAGAACTAATGGTGTTATTAACACACTCCACTTTGTGACAAATATAACCACTTTTATTAACAATAGATATGAGAGCTTCATGTTTTCACTGATGTTCTTCTGTAAACCCTTCCTAGTGTTCACCAGTCAGACATTAGGGACCCAGACTGAGGAAAGAGACCACCATACATCCAAGTCAACACTTTATTATCGGATCATTTGAAGTATAAAGGCTGCAGCAGAATAAAGCATGCATGTGACAATTCTTGAAACGACAGGTTAAAAACCAGAGCGTACGTGTAAGGCTAGTGTTTGTTAGAAAGAACAGACAGAAGCAGTAGAAAATAACATTTCAGCTCTGAATCTGTAAAAAACATACAGTACTGAATCTTGAGGTTTTAATGGCTTCCAAGGCGTCTTCAGCAGAACACACTCGGGTCCGTCTGCTGAAGGGAGTCATGTAGTGTACTTCTGCTTTAAATACGACACACTTCAATACTCACACTAGCATGCTAATAACCTCACTAAAAACCAGCAACAGTTATAAAAACTGTCTACAAAAGAGACCTAAAATGCCATCTTACAAAATATAAACATGATAAAAAAAAAAAAAATTAGTCAATCTGAGGTGAAGAGTCTAGAAAAGAGTTCTCACAGTTACAAAAAGAAAAACATTTGGTTCGTTCAATTTAAGATGATAAACATTTCACAGGATCTGAAACAATCTGAAGAAGTAAAAAAGACTTTGAAAAGCATAATTCAAAACAAAAAGAGAAGATTCACTCAGAAAATACACCCCAGGGGAAGGTGGTTCGACCGGCAGCTCTGATTGGCTGTAGTGTTGATCACATGATCGCACAACTCCTGTTAGCGGTATGAGGATCTCCCTGAGAACAGAGAGGAGAGGACGGAGTCAGTCCCACTGCAGCTCATGTTATTAAGTGAACGTGTACTCTTCATTTATTGGTCCTTTTTATTACTCTACCTACACACATATACAATGCCGTTTTAATTTCTTTACGCTGATTAATTACATATAGTTTGTAAGAATTATTTTAAACTTTTTTTCAAAGTTAGTGTTATCTTACAGCTTTGAAGAAACATGAACGTATACACAATAATATTTTGCTCGAAGCCAAGAGCTGTTTCCCCTTTAACTGAAATTATGCCTTATAAACTTTAATAGATCAAATATTTAAAAGTACTAAATTCTCCCTACACACACCTCTCTCTCTCTCTCTCTCTCTCTCACACACACACACACACACACACACACAGAGTGATATCAGACCTGCTGCTGAAAGTAATGCTCCTGAACTTCAGCTTCCTGTTCTTCCTCCTCCTCCTCCTCCTCCACTGCAGTCTTGAATACTGTGCTCCTCACAGCTACTTCCTGTAAGGACAGGACACTTCAGAGCAGAGCCGATGCTGCACTCTACTGGCCGTGTGAGGACTCTCTATAACTCGAGTATTGAATGATAATCACAGGAACTCACCTCTCCGTCTGGACTCTGCAGGAGCACTTTAATGTTCGCTCCGCTGCCCCAAGAGCTCTGGTTCTTCCAGATCAGGTCCGTCGGAGGGTTGGAGCTCACGCCCGCGTTAGACGCCCAGATCTGATGGAAATCAACAGCGTTCACTCAACACAAACGACAGATGACAGTCCGGTCACACGGTGCTGTGAGGAAGTGCAAGTACGTACCGTCACTTTCTGCCCAGCCTTCAGGACGTATTTGGCAGTGAATTTATACGTAGAAGAAACGTCACCGATAGTTCTGGTCAGCTGAAATCCTGCCATGGGCTGATCCTGAAACATTCAGAAAAGAGTTCCTTCAGTTTTACTGCTACAACAGAACGATAGATAGAAGAGAACAGGAATAAATAGACAACCCACAACAGCTCACGACACAGAGGTGTCAAAGCTCACATTATCTGAACCGATATTTGAGCACACAACGAGTTTCACTTCCTGCCGAATCCACATCATCAGACCAGCTCAAGCACACACTTCAAGATCTCCAGTCATTTGTTGATGGTCTGCTGATCATTGTTTTTACTCACTCATGTTCTTTGGGGTTTCTGGGACAGCTTAACATTGGTTCAAATGTTCCTGATCTCATGTGTGTTATTTTTATGGGTAGTTACAGGTTTAAGAGGAGGTCACTGTTCATACTGGTGTCCCCCATGGTTCAATTTTAGGTCCTTTACATCTTAGCATCTATTCATTTCCCTTTCCAAAGATTGAGGTGCCTTTCATTTTTGAGCACATGAAGGATTTATCCACGATTATTACTGGTGTGCTTCAGAACTGCGTGCACACTTGTTTTGAACCTGCAGGCCCGTTCTGAGATCTGTGAAGGAGTGTGTGAGACAGAAGCACCTGCTCGGAGTTGTTGTGAAGGCGGATGAAGTTGCCGTCCACGTCCAGCTCGTCGATGCAGACGTTTCCGGTGGCAGAGGCGGAGTGAGCGATGCTGACGCTGCTGCTGGCCTCAGACTCCTGAACATCCAGACGCTTCCTCTTCCCTCGGGTGGTCCGGACGCTGCGGCTGGATGAGGCCCGGGACACCGTCACTCGAGCCGAGGGGCTGGGAGACAGCTTCAGCCTGACAGAGACAGAGAGCGGTCAGCTCCAGCCAGACACACACACACACACACAGTCACAGTCACCTCTCCTCCTCGCCCTCCAGCAGCTTCCGGTAGGCGTTGATCTCCATGTCCAGCGCCAGCTTCACGTCCAGCAGTTGCTCGTACTCGTCCAGCTGCTGCTGCATCTTGGCTCGGATCTCTGCGATCTCTCGTTCTTTCTCGGCCAGTAACCTGCGGCTCAGGTCCTTCTCACGACTCAGAGCCGCTTGCAGGTCGCTGATCTGATCCTGCCACGCACGCGCCTGAGGGAAACAAACACTCAACTACTACTGGACTTCACGACTTCAAAGGAAAGCCCACCTAAAAATGTAATCTCCAAAATGTCTTCAGTCACATGTGTTTGATACAACAAGAGAAACCATGACGGTTTTTATTTTTGGGTCAAGTATTGCACTAAACCCTTGGTTGTCAGTTGATGATGCAAGAGATTTTCCCTGCCAAGAAGTGCTGTGATTTTAGCAAGAAGCAAACAATAATAAAGCTCTCAACAGCAAATAAGTTTGACCCTCATAATATCTTTAAAATCACTGCACTATTTTCACATTCAGGATCAACGATTCTGAAGAATCGTTACTTAAACACCATTAAAGCATTTAACACAACTACATATTCATTATATAAACAAACAAGTATAAATATACAAAAATATATATGTGTAATACAGTTTTAAAAACAAGAGCGATAAGAACAGCTATAGAGTCTTTCAACTTAATGTATGACAAAATATATTTATATTTTTTTAATCATTCCAGGAGAATTATTTTGGGAAATGTCCATTAATAAAAAAATTAAATTAAATTAAAATTGTTATATATATACACACGTATATATATATATTTTTTTTTTTTATTAAATGGACACACATTTTATATATATATATATATATATAAATGGCTAAACACAAATTTACAGGAACTTGACTTGTGCCTGAAGCAGCATGCTGTTGTGAAAGAGGTAGTCTGGAGCAAACCTCAAGTGTTTTCCTCATGACAACTAACACCACTCAGAGCATTGAGAAGCACTAAAAGACTGGCTAGCTTTAGATAAGTGCTAATTTACCAACACAATCTGATCATAATCTGATGCGCACACACACACACACACACACACGACAGCAGGGAGGTGATGGTGGTCCATAAACAGAGTTACCCTCCCACTTCTGGTAGTTTTACTGAAGTGATCTGCGCAGAAATATTATTGCTATGCTGTGATAAAGTACACTACTCCATCTACTCCTGTACAAACAGAGCTTTAGTCTGTCAGTGACTCTCAGATCTTCTGTCAAACATACATTCATGAATCAAGCCATCTAATCCTGTTCAGTTTCACAGCTTAAACACATCCTATTACTCGGAGGAGAGCTGCTGAAGACAGCAGCGAGGAGGAAGGGTCAGTGTGTAGAGACGCACCTCTTTCTGAAGACTAGCCAGCTGAGCACCCAGACTCTCCACCCTCAGAGAGGACTCGCGCAGCTCCTCACGGGCCATGCTTGCCGAAGAGCTGTTCATCTCCGACGACAGACGTACGTTCTCCAGCTGAAACACACACAGACGTCTCAGAGTAGATCAAAGAGGAAGTGAAGCAGCTCTAACAGGAAGTGGAGCGCTTTCACACACTCACACAGAGCCGCGTGAACGTGTCCGGACACACACACACACACACGCTGCGGTCGGTGAGATCTCACCTTGGCCGTGTAGGTCTGCTCCATCTCGTCCTTGTAGAGCCGGACCTGCTCGTCGTGCTGCTGTCTCATGTCAGCCAGCGCTGCGGCCAGCTTGAACTCATACTCCATCTGACGGCCCGAGTCCACCTCCACCAGACGCGTCTCCAGCCTGCGCCGCGTGTCCTTCACCTCCTAACACACACATACACACACACATCAGCACTCCGCCAGACACTAACAGAAGCTGCTCACTATAATACACACCTCTGAGGACAAAATAACATTCATATTAAATATTAAACTGGACTGTGGATCACAGAGAGCTGTACATGAGGAAGAGAAACTGCAGTCACATTTTAAAGTTTATATTTAATTAATATCACTTCCAGAGTGAGGGGAACTCTGTTTGAGAAAGATTATTACACACATCTCAAACGGTTTTTATATACACTACCCTCCAAGAGTTTGGAAACGCTCTAGAAAAGTGGAAAATATTAGCATGGATCCAGAAACTGAAAAAACATTTTATTACATAAACGCTTTATACATTGAAAAGCCTTCATTTTGGATTCATCAGAATATTCAACATTAGCAGTTATTAACCGGTATAAACTGAATCCTTTGTAAATGTGTACGGAGACTCCTGACTCGTTAAGGTTTATTCATCAGGGTGCAGGGGACTGCCAGCAGGGTTGGGGATCGGAATCGGTGTTAGGCATTAGTTGAAGGATCAGGACTGACCTCCTCAAACATGTTCTTCCTGAAGTCCAGCTCCTCCACGAGGCTCTGGCAGCGGTTCTCCAGATCCACACGCAGAAGAGTCTCGTCTGACAGCTGCTTCTTAGCCGAGCTCATTCCTGTCTCCAGCTGAAACACACACACACAATCAGAGCCGTTCTCATTTACAGCGGAAACATAATGTGTTCAAGACATCAGTCGACGGACTCCTTTTACAGGGCCAGAGGAACCCAAGACTTCACATCCTGTGCTGTGACACCAATTTCTCCACTAGGAGGTGATCCACCTGCTGATACAGCACACTCACACGATGCTACTTGATTGTTGTCACAATATGAGAACAATCCTAATGTCCAGCTTTAAACACGAAGAGAAAAAAAGAAAAAGAAAAAAAAAGCAAGGCATGAACACCCGATCCATTCTAAACGGCCAAATCACTGAACGAGGCAAGGGCATGTCTTTATTAATGGCTCATTTAATGGTTCACTTTAAACTAGTTTAAAAATGTAGATTGATTCAGAAATACTAGTGTGAAAGAGCAAAAACAGACAATATTGAAAACATAATGTAACTTAATTATTAATTTTGATTAGAACAGATCCAAACAGGGGACAGGTGAGAACGTCACTAGAATCAGGGGCAAACTCCACACTCCCCTAAAGCGATGATGTACATTTATATTTATGTTCATTTATAGTTACGTTCATTTACATTTAAAAAAATAAAATAAAAATATTAGGAGGAACTTGTGCTATAATATATTATTGGTTATAATCCAGATTTTTATTTTTATTTTCAATATTATAATCCATTTTTCATATATAATCCATAATCCAGAAATTATTCAGACACCCTTTAATGTATCCAAAAAAAATGTATTAAAAATATCCAAAGCCAAACATCTGCTTAAAATAAATAACAGCAGTGTTATACAAAACTCTTTTACAGTTCCAATAACTCAAGTTTAATGGTTTTTTCTCGTTCGGTGTTCGCCAATGTAACCCCAACCTGAGACCTTCAGCTCTATGTGTCTGTGTTTTCGCTGTATTGACCGATGTGCGTTCAAACAGTGTATTCAGGATATGAGCTATAACTTGTTCACTTATTATAAGCTCGTCTGCTTGCTGTCATCTGCCGCAAGCACAGGCTACACGCCTTAAAGTGAAAGGGCGATGTTGTGCTTATGAGACAGGTGCGGTTCCCCCAAGTCTGCTGTCAGGCTTTATCGTTCTGCACTCACAGCACGGCAAGATTGAACCGTGTTCCCATAGCGTCTTAGCAGACGCAGTACGAGTGAAAGTGTTGAAAGGGAATGAATAGGTTACTCTCTTTTTCTTTTTCAACTGCAGGGACAGGACCACTGGTTGCAATCAAGGGAAAGATGAATGCGGTCAAGTACAGGGATATCCTGGACCAAAACCTTCTCCAGAGTGCTCAGGACCTCAGACTGGGCCGAAGGTTTACCTTC
>JAUMHG010000002.1:478009-488796 GCA_032359395.1 Enteromius anoplus | reverse complement strand
TATCAAACTGCCAACTTCAGTGTAACTCTTACAAAATGGTATCTTCTCAGATGAAATGACATATTCGAAGTGTTTCCTTTAGCATAGTGGATGCGTGTTGCACAATACTTGCATACAGTTGCAGTTCTATCTATTGTTTTATTTCCTCTGTCATCATAGGTAACGTTAACATGAAATACAAAATTTTACCACACACACCAGATTTGGACACAAATGCACGAAGAAATATGTTGATGAAACTTCGAGTTGAATGGCTTTAAATTATTTACAAGACTAACTAGGCAAAATAGCACTCAATGATTCCCAGATAAATGTAATTAACCCGAAATCACAGCTATGCGAACCTCGGCGAGTCGCTAATAGTGCCGAGGGGGCGCAAGCTCCTGTTTCTCAGCGAGAGCGCGCCTCTCTCAGTGACTGTTCATTTCAGCGGCTAAGAGGAGCAGACCATTTGGTTAAAATAAATATGTTGCTTCCAAGTATTATTTGCGTGCAAATATAGGCCAAATCATGCCATAGTCATGCCTGTCTTGATTAAATTTGATTTAAATCCGGCAACGTCTCGATTAAAACAGAATATTAGTCCAAATAAATATCTTGTAATGTACAGGTCTTAGACAAAAAACGCAGAAGCCGAGGATAGGAACTGAGCGATATTTAAAGCGGAGGATAGGAGATTTGCGGAGTAATCAGTAATAAGGAGATTAGTGGCAGCTGCGATCGTTCATGCATGGTCCTCCTGAAATTCGATTAATTGCTTAATCGTCATAAAATAAATGCAATCCAGTATGAATTCAGAACATGAAACGGTTCTGTTAATTCAAATGAAGTACTTGCATATAGTCCATTAAAATTCTATTCATTATCTGTTACATTTTCCTCAACTGTCTTTATAATTTTTCCTCAATTCTATTTGGTATCAGTTGTGTTATTTAAAAATAGAATCACCTTACAGTCTCATAGGCTTTCTCCAGTAAACAGAAGCTGTTAGCCAGAAAATTAATTAAAAGTTTATCATCTTGAACCAAGAATTTATGTGAATGACATCATTTGCTACACTATACATTACACAAACCATCAAGGTACGAGAAAAGGATGGATAGTCTTAACTGAGTAAACTAGAACAAAAAAATAAATAAATTGTGAGGGTGTTCCCTGAATGCTTTTATTGCTTCTTAAATATAAATAACAAAAAGATAATTCCATTAGACCAACGGGTTATACTTTAATAAATTAATATATATAACATACACACACAGAATAGATTCAGAATGGGACAGTCAAGGATTTTACTTGCAAATTGTATGCTGTACTTTAAAAGGAACTTGATTTATGGGAAACAGAGGTTGGGTAGTTGTCCAGCTCTCTGCAGATAAAGAACAGGCTGAACAAAAACAGTCAATACATTACAAATATAACTTAAATAATAAAGTTTCCTCATCAACTGCTGAGTCATTCTCTGTCCCCTTCTCTCTCTCTCTGTCCTGGCTGCTGAATGAAAACCAAATTGTTGTTGTACTGTAGTAAAGAAGCATAGCAGACACTTACCAGTCGCACAAACAGAGTAAATAAGATTGATGAACTTTTGAATGTTTTTTTCTTTTTGCTTGAAAAACATGGAGGTAAAGCATTACTTGAGAGAGAGGGAGAGATATGGAGAGAGGGCAGAGCCTCAAGAGGAGAACGTTACCAGAGAAAAGAGAGCTGACCAATCACCATATAACTATAAAAGTTAGTAGTAGACCCTCAATCTATACGCATCTTGACCAAGAGGCCACAATCACTCTTAGCACATCTGTGTCTTCAGGAATGCCAAATGGCTCATTTGTAAAAGAAGATCATTGTAACTTTACAAAAAAACTATTTTTGTTGTAAAGGTGTGCAATGACTATATTGTAATCTTAGCTTAGTTTATAGGTCGGAAATATCAGTCATCTCAAAATGTTGTCAAATTCAGTGGGTACGGAAAGTATTCAGATTCCCTTATTTTTTCTCTCTGTTATTGTAATGAATCTCCAGAGGCAGTCAGATCCATTTGCGTTAATTTATTAAGCAGAGTCAAACAGGCAGAAGGTCAAAACACGGGCAGACAGATGTATAAGGGAGCAGGCAAAATCAGAGTCGAGTCACAGGCAATAGTAGTAGGCAGGCAGCGAGAATCAGAGTCAAGACAATAACAAATCAGAAACACGAGAGAGACAAACCAGGAATAAATGCTTGGAATTGACGCCGGGGCAAATCAAGACATCGCGTCCGTCCATAGTGAAATCAGCATTTAAATACAGTCCGAAAAGATCCTCAGCTGGCGCGGATCAAAGCAGGGAGCGTGGGAAAAGAGTCCGGGTAGAAACGCTAATATTTGGGAGAGGGTTCCCGCTGCTATTGTGTGGAGAGAGCCACGGAGGCGCGGCTTGTGACATAGCCCCCCCCCCCTGCGAGCGGCTCTTGAAGCGAGTGTTCCTTTGACATCGGGGCCTCCCTCGAGGTCTGGGGGCTGGCTTCTCGGGGTGATTATGATTGAATTCCTCCGTGAGGGCAGGGTCCAGAATGTCATGAGAGTTGACCCACGATCGCTCCTCCGGGCCATAGCCCTCCCAGTCAATGAGGTATTGAAGGAGACGACCCCGACGCCGGGAGTCCAGGATCGCATGGACTTGATAGTTGTCCTCATTGTCCTGGAGAAGGGGAGGGATGTCTGGAGCCGCGACCTCTTCCTGGTCCCTCTCTCCGTCGGGTGCAACAGCGGGCTTGAGCAGGGATACATGACATGTGGGTGAGATTTTGTAGTTGGCCGGTAAGTCTAAACGATACGAGACTGGAGATATTTGTCTTAGGATTTTAAAAGGTCCCACTTACCTTGGGCTTAACTTTCGACAGGGAAGATGCAGGCGTAGGTCCAGAGCTGACAGCCATACCCACTGCCCAGGTTCATAGGAAGGATGATGTCTTCGGAGACGATCTGCTTGGGCTGTGACGCGTCGAATGGCCCTCTGTAAATGGACATGAGCAGCATCCCAGGTCTGTTCACTCCTCCTCAGCCAATGATCAACTGAAGGTAGGTCTGTGGGTTCCCCAGACCAGGGAAACAAGGGGGGTTGAAATCCCAGAATGCACTGAAACGGGGTGAGGTTAGTAGAGGCCTTCCTTAACGAATTCTGGGCGTATTCGGCCCAAAGTAGAAACTGGCTCCAGTCGTGCTGGTTGTTGTGAAAATGTGTCCTCAAGAAGCGGATTAGTTCTTGATTAAGGCGTTCGGCCTGGCCGTTAGATTCGGGGTGGTATCCTGACGTGAGGCTGACATTGATATCCAGGCGAGTGCAAAAGGCTTTCCAGACTCGGGATGTAAATTGAGGACCTCTATCGGAGACAATATCATCAGGCAGACCATAAAACCAGGATTTCTGGTTCCATCAGACTCTGAGCTGTTTCCCAGGCGGTGGGTAATTTCTGTAATGGCACCAGTCTACAGGCTTTAGAAAATCTGTCCACAACTGTGAGGATGGTGGTGTAATGATTAGACGGAGGAAGGTCAGTGATAAAATCCACCGCTATATGAGACCATGGTCTTTGTGGGATGGGAAGTGGTTGGAGCAGACCTGCTGGGCGTTGTCTCGAAGACTTGGTCATTTGGCAGTCAGCGCAGGCTTTAACAAAGTTGGAGACGTCAGAAGCAAGCGTGGACCACCAAAATCGGTTTGATGTGAGATCAGTGGTGGCCAGGATTCCAGGGTGGCCAGCGCTGGGATTGTCGTGAATCAAATGGAGTAAGCGGTTGCGGATGTTTGTGGGAACATACACTTTGTTGGGCGGGCAATCAGGAGGTGAGGGTTCCGAAGTTTGAGCGTCTTGAATCTCCTGCATAATATCCCACTGTACTGGAGCAATGATTAACGAGGGTGGGATGATGTTCTCAGGAGTATTGGTGTGAATGGGCTGATCGAACTGACGTGAGAGGGCGTCTGCCTTGCCGTTCTTTGATCCTGGACGATACTTAATGTTGAAGTCGAACCTTGAGAAGAATAAAGACCAGCGGGCTTGTCTAGAGTTCAATCTCTTGGCGGATCTGAGGTATTCCAGATTTCTATGATCGGTATAGACAATGAATGGTTCGTTAACTCCCTCCAACCAGTGACGCCATTCTTCGAGTGCAGATTTCATTGCCACTAACTCTCTGTCTCCCACATCATAATTTCGTTCAGCTGGTGTAAGCTTCCTGGAATGGTATGCACAAGGGTAGAGTTTCATAGGTGAGCCCTGTCGTTGGGAAAGAACGGCTCCAATGCCTGTGTTGGAAGCATCAACCTCAACGATAAACTGATGAGTGGGGTCTGGATGTTTCAGGATCGGAGCTGTAGTGAACTTCAATTTCAACTCCTTGAAGGCTGTTTCACTCTGGGTGGACCAGGGTAATTTCTTGTGTCCTTGGCGAGTCATGGCTGTGAGTGGCGCAGCAGTCTGGCTGAAGTTCCTTATAAAACATCTATAGAAATTAGCAAACCCCAGAAATCTTTGAAGCTCCTTGAAATTTTGAGGCTTGGGCCAATTGACGACAGCAGCGACCTTCCCCTCATCCATGGCAACTCCGTCTGGACTTATGATATACCCCAGAAAGGCGATCTTGGTCTGATGAAACACACACTTACTGAGCTTGGCATAAAGATTGTTGTCGATGAGTCTCTGGAGGACAGATCTGACAAGATGGATGTGTGAGTTGAGGTATGTGGAATAAATCAGTATATCATCAATGGAGACGATCACATACGGATTGAGCATGTCTCTGAAGATGTCGTTGATCAAGGCTTGAAAAACGGAGGGACTATTAGACAATCCGAACGGCATAACGAGATATTCATAGTGCCCGTTGGTTGTTGAGAACGCAGTCTTCCATTCGTCACCTTCCCAGATACGAATAAGATTGTAGGCGCTACGGAGGTCCAGCTTGGTGAGGAAGCGCGCTTACCGGAGTTGTTCCAAAGCAGCGGGCACTAAAGGTAGTGGGTATCTGAATTTGATCGTGACTTCGTTGAGGCCCGATAATCGATACAGGGTCTCAGTCCTGCCGAAGCAGGTGAAGTGGATGGCCGAATGAAGCCCTTATCCAACTCCTCTTTGATGTATAAATCCATTCATTCTGTCTCAGGCCGTGAGAGTGGAAATATTCTGCCCCGTGGTGGAATAGCTCCTGAGATGAGGTCTATCGCGCAGTCCCTAGGGCAATGGGGAGGCAGTTTGGTGGCCTTTTCCTTGCTGAAAACGACATGGAGATCCTGATACAGAGTTGGCAGGGAGTGAATTTCGGTGGCTTCATCCGGAGATATCTGAAGGCGGTGGATGAGTTTAACTGCTTAGTTGAGACAGTGTTTGTGACAAAATGGAGACCAGTTTGTGACTTGGTGGTTACTCCAGGAGATGACTGGATCATGTAGCTCCAACCAGGGAAGACCCAGGATGACGGGGTGCTTGGGTGAATGAATAACATAGAATTGAATGGTTTCCTGGTGTAGAGAGCTGGTCAGGAGTGTCAGAGGTGAAGTTCGCTTGGCGATCCTCCCGGACCCTATGGGTCGACCGTCGATGGCTGCCACAGCCACGTTGGTGTTACATGCAATGAGAGGGAGATTATGATCAGTTACAAAACCAAGATCAATGAAGCTGCCCGCTGCCCCTGAGTCCAAAAAGGCCTTAGTCTGTATATGTAGTTCCTCATGAATCAATTCAATATCAATTCTCATAGCTAAATTAAGAGAAATAGAACTCCCCCGATAGGATTTGGGGCGCGTGGGTCTGGAAGGACAGTTAGTACGCATGTGCCCTGGTTTGCCACAATACATGCATAAGTTGTTCTCTCTTCGTCGTTCACGCTCCTCCTCAGTGAGATGGGTAGCCCCTATTTGCACAGGTTCAGCCGGAGGCATTATAGAGAGGTAAGGGGACGAGGCTTGGGTGCAAGGGCCCTTTCTGGATCGAAGCATGTGATCAGTGCGGATTGCCAACTCCATGTAGTGCTCGAGTGACATATTTTCCTCTTTGCAGGCCAGCTCTCTCTGAAGGTCTTCATGAAAGCCACGCCGGTACAAAGTCAGAAGTGGGTCGGCGTCCCATCCAACCTGAGCCGCTAGGGTCCTGAAAGACATAGTATAATCTGCAGCCGATGAATTTCCCTGCTTTAGTGAACACAGGTCGTCGCAGGCATTTTTCCCATCCGCGGTATGGTCGAAAACCTCTTTAAACTGGCGGATGAAGCTGTTATAGGTTGGGAAAGCCATCCTTCTTCCTTCCCACAGTGCTGTCACCCACTCCAGAGCTTTTCCAGTAAGCAACGAACAGACTAGGGACACTTTACTGTCGTCATCAGCAAAACTGGCAGATTGTGATTTCATATGTATATAACGCATTGCAGTATAAATCCCTTGCACTTGCCTGGTGATCCGTTATACTTTTCGGGGAGCGCCAAATGTGCTGGGTTGGTCTCACGTGATGCAGGTTGCAGTGCGAGTGGAGCTGGCGGGTCAACTGGTCTGTTTTGAGATACAGTGAGAGCTTGTACTGACCGGACTAATTCCTCTGTTAAAGAAGTGAGCTTCTCCAGCTGTTGTTGGTGGGTTTGCAGCACAAATGCTTGGTGAGTGAGTTCGCCCATAACCTGGAACATGGCCGCTGGATCCTGTTCTGGCAAAGTCTTCTGTAATGAATCTCCAGAGGCAGTCGGATCCATTTGCGGTAATTTATTAAACAGAGTCAAACAGGCAAAAGGTCAAAACACGGGCAGACAGATGTATAAAGGAGCAGGCAAAATCAGAGTCGAGTCACAGGCAATAGTAGTAGGCAGGCAGCGAGAATCAGAGTCAAGACAATAACAAATGGACAATAACAATAACCAGCTGTGGAACAAATGATCCACAGCTGGCGCAAATCATAGCAGGAAGCGTGGGAAAAGAGTCCAGGTAGAAACGCTACTCGGGAGAGGGTTCCCGCTGCTGTTGTGTGGAGAGAGCCACGGAGGCGCGGCTTGTGACAGTACCAAAGATCCTTCTTTTTACAGATCTGTGAAGAGTTCCTGAGAATCAGTGGCTTGTCACCACAAAAGTAGGAACTGTTGGTCCCTGTTGTTGTTTTTTTATTTATTTATTTTTTTTTTAATGTAATTGTGTACATGTGTGGCCACACTTATTGGCTGTTTTTGTAGTCACTGTTAAAAGTGACACTGGTTGACATTGAAGAAATGTTATTGTCTTCAATCTACCTTCTCATCTTTTTCTTCTTTAACTGAATTTGTAATTGCTATTGACAAAGTCTGTTTATGTAACGTTAATCACTGTAGTGCTTAGAAAATAAACATGTAGATTTATTTTCTGAGGTTATAGTCAGGACTCAATTAAAATGTTTATTGACATATCATTAGATTCATTTTACGAAGAAAATAAAGCTCATATAACCTAATTAAAATGAGTACAGGTTATTTGTAGTAACCCATAAATAAGTTAATTGTACAAAAAAGTAGGCTAATGCTTATACTCCAATTAATTTAGTTGTGTTTTTATTAAGTAATGTCAGTGTTTATTATACTTAAAAAGGCTGCAACTTGCCTCAACATAAAACATCAAATGCAGCCACTTGCCTCATTTTTTTATAAGTTAGATCTACACTAAGTATTACTTTTTGCAGTGCAAATTTGCATACTTCTGCATTATTTTTATTTATTTATCTATTTATTTTAGGTTAAATAGTGTGACAAGTGTGTCCACAGTGAAAAGATGATGCAACTTTAGTATAGTCTTTTGGGAGACAACTATTGTAAAACTATTGTATAAACTGTAACATTTAATTTTTCCATTTTAATATATTTTAAAAAGTTGAATTAGTCAGTAAAGTGCCACATGACCCTTCAGAAATCAGAAATGAAAATGGTGATGTTGTTTTTAGAGTAGTTTAATCATCATCTGCTGCAATTTTGTAATATTTAATTTAATTGATTGGCAGAATTGGTTAGAAATTAATTTAAATGAGTATTAAAAAAAGCATAAAAGATGGAAAATATATATATATATATATTTATTTATTTGGTTTAACTAAGAAAATGTCGAAATTGGTAACATGAACATGAGCCTTAAAGGATTAGTTCACCCAAAAAATTCTGTCATTAATTACTCACCTTCATGTTGTTCCATACTTAAATTTCTAAGTAAATACATCTTAACTGAGCCAATGTCAAAGAATAACTTGAAAAGTTAAGTTAAAGAAAATGTATTTTTACAGGGCTCAAACTATCAAACTAATATAAGGGAATGTGTATTAACTGACACCTGTCTTTCATCACTTTAAAAAATCACCAGCCACCACTTCAAAAGACTAAAAGGATGGCATTACATGAACACTGAAGTGTGTCAACAGAGCCCGTGGGACTGGCATAGCACTCAGGCACCAGCCTACTGCACCACTGGCACCTTAAACACTCAAAACTCTGCTCTTATTACACACCTTTCTCCACTCTGCCCTCAGCACTTTCTGTACAATCTACTCTGGGGTAACACCTGAACATCCACTTATCGTTTGACTGTGCCTTATTTTGTCAACAAACATGACCTTAGGTGCTCAAACTGATCTAGGCTGTAGAGAAGCCGTCCAATGGATACTGTCAGGAAAAATATATTAGGTTGGCACTGCACTTTCCTAAAGTTTCAAGGAAAATGTTTTCTTGTAGAGCTCAACAATAAACCAAATAAATACTCGAGATTGCAGTTGCCGGTGCCACAGTTAAAAAAATTATGAAACGTGTTACTGTATTTGGGTTTTTTAGACTCATGTAAAAAATGTACTATTAACAGTTTTTTATTTATTTTATTTGATTTTTTTCTGTCGTTAAGCTCTGCAACCAAATCACAGATATGTTTGCTACATTAGTGCAACGAAAAATAAGACATATTTTTAATTACCTCATAGACCTGTTAGTATCAAGAATCACTTGTAATGAGTGACTGGAGTGTGATCTAAACATGTCATACTGTATATGTTTGCTGTGGTGCAATGAAACAAGTTCCAAAGAAAATCCCCTAATTCTTGAAAAGAAACGCTGGCTTCATTCAGTGTTATATCCAATATACTGTACAATAGGGGTGCAACGGATTGTAGATGATCCGTGTGAACCAGCATTTTTGAATCTGCATTTTTTTGGGGGGCGGCACAAGCACAAATTGGGGAAAAAAAAAATATCTGCGCCCCTAAGCGGTTTTCTATTATCTATCATAGCCTACATGTGACTATAGCATTTAAATAGCCTAGTTTCAAATCTAGTGCACATAAAAACAAGATGTGCGTGCCAGAAAACCATTCTCGCAAGCATTTCTGCACAGCCAGAGCACACAACACTATGCTTGTGCAAAAATACGATATCGCGACCCTCTGTCTCAGCTGCTCAAACCCTGCTCGCGTGACAAGTACACTTTCGAGACTTTGGAGGCGGGGATCAAATGTCAGATCGATCTTGTGATTAGTCATTTTCAACACATACCACTTATCATGGCTTTAGGAACAGTGTGTTTGTGTGTGGGGGTGTTTTTTTTTTTTTTTTATTAATAATTAATTCTCAATAAACAACAATACAACACCAATACATATTTGCAGTAGAATATAAAAAGCAGGTATAAAACATGAAACATAATGTATAGTCTAGAAATTTCAATAATTGAGAATCAATTTAGAATACTGTAATGATTTGGCAGTCAGTGCTGGCAGCCGGGTGCATTATGGGTATTTATGGGAGTTTACTTATTTTTGTGTCATTTAGGCAAGGCAGTTGGGTTTTTGTATTAGTGATGTTACGTGTGTTATGTTCAAGTTAGTTTGGGTGGGTTTGGTTCATTTGCAGCCCTGTTATATAAAAGTGTGACTGTTACCATCATGGAAACAGATGTGTAGAGGAAGGACTTGTTGATATGGCACAGTTAGGTGTCAGTACCCTACAGGCTAAATGTTAGGGAAAATTTATGTAGAAATGCTTAGCTTCAATATACCCACGTCTTCCAGAAAAACAGCCAGTTGTTACAATGCTATAAATCCGATTTTTTATTTTTTTCTTCACATCACATATTTAAGTTAACCTTAAAAAAAAAAAAAAAAAGTAACTGCAAACATTATCCTTTACGGTGTCAAATATCAATCAATTATTGCTACATAGACGGGGGAGGGGGAGGGGGAGGCGGGGCTCGCCCAAGGAGTAATTACATGTAGAACCTCCACTGGTTCGACTCGCATGTGATTCGCAGATTAACTGTTAAATTCAATCATCATAAAGTGAAAGTTATCATTTGCATGTGTTTTTTTCTTTCCAATTTACACATTCAAACTATTTCAGAGAACATATTCTGCTAATCAAACAGCACAAATTAACAAAGATTAATCTGATTAATCTTATGCAGTAAGAGTAAGTTGTTTTACACCTAATTATACAATTTCTGCACCTGGATAATACTGTAACCGTCTTTATATGGCCTAGAATTGTATGTTGTAGGCTGTTCATCTATGCTTGTAATTTGTGTAATTGTTCCTTTTCAGGAACATCGACACTGCGTTGATACGCTTTGGGAAGGCCTTTGGCGAGACCACGCTCTGAAACTGCTGTAAAATCCGTCTAGATTAGAGTCAGGTGCTGCACCCTCAGGTGACGCCACTGACTGGGTGCTTAAGAACACCTGCGGTGAATCAGACTGCAGACTTCATTCATTCAGCGCGCTCTCTGTAAAGTCTGTCGCAGCGATCTTTTTGGAAAAAGTATATTACTCACCGACTGA
>JAUMHG010000002.1:460368-471638 GCA_032359395.1 Enteromius anoplus | reverse complement strand
TAACCCATAATTTTAACCCAACACAAATAACCCAGAAAATGGGTTAAAGAAATAACCCAGGAGTTTTTAGAGAGTAGAGAGGGACCAAATGTTATCTGAATAGAGTCAATTTTACTCTGTGTGAATTTGCTGTGTAGAGTTAAACAGTTGAGTTTTACCATTTTGGAATCCATTCAGCTGATCTCCATGTCTGGCGGTAGCACTTATGCACGTTCTGATTTTGAGTTCGACGTGTTCCTAACATATTCAATTGACCCCAGAGCAACATTTTAATCCAAAGATTTTTGGATCTTGACCATATCTCTACATCTAAACCTAACCTTGAGGAATTCCATGAGTAATTCGTAATATCAGATTTAATGACAGATGACTGACACAAGCACCAAACACTTATCGTAAGCCTAAACTTCACAAAAACTATAAACTGGCTCTTCAAGTCTGATTGCCTAATCACAATACCTAGAAACAAGTGGAACTCAGCAAAACCAGGTTCTGCAAGCACATTTGGCTGTACTTAGCTTGGATCATTGAATCTGATTACACCATTAGCATCTCACCCAAAAATGACCAAAGAGTTTTGATAATTTTCCTATTTAAAACCTGACTCTGTAGTTACATCGTGTACTAAGACCAAAGGAAAATGAAAAGATGCCATTTTCTAGCCCGTTATGGATAGAAACTACACATACACTCATTCCGGCAACAAACCTTGCTTTTGTACAATGTGTGCAGCATATGCAATGATATTACGCAGCGCCTGAAAATGCTAAAATATTGTTGCGTCTGCTGCACCAATGGCACCAATGATTATTACGCTGGAATGAGATTATAGTTCCTAGCCCTACCGGCCTAGAAAATAGCAACTTTTTCATTTTCTGTCTGACTTAGTACACATGTAACTACAGAAGAGTAAAGTTTTAAATAGGAAAATTATGGAAACTCTTTGGTCATTTTTGAGCGAGATGCTATGGGTCTATTCAGATTCAATAATCTATGCTAAGCTGCGCTAAAAGTGCCATCAAAAGTGCCGTTAAAAAATGGTAAAACTCAATTGTTTAACTCTTGGGGATATGGAAATGAGGCTGTTGCAGCAATCTGCCTCAAAATATATACATTTTTTCAAGGATTTGACAATAACAAACTTTTAAAAAGGTACCACTTTTAGGGTTTGGAGCTGGACAAGAAGTAACAGCTGTTCTTGCATCCAATTAGATTTTCTTTTGTTGTTTTTCATTTGTGTGTGTTACTATCAGCCATGATTATTCTACTCTGTTAATTAAGAGGCTTTTTATATGCATATTCATTTTTTTTTATGAAAAGTATGCAGGGTGACAATTACCCGAACATATACATATATATTATATTGCTAGTAACACTCAGCCTTTATTTTAAAGGGTTCACCTAAAAATGAAAACTCTGTTGTTAATTACTCACCCTCATGTCGTTCCAAACTCAGAACACAAATTAAGAATTAAGATTTTGATGATATCAGAGAGCCATCTGACTCAGACAGCAACACAACTGAAATGATCCCAGATCCAGAAACATAAAACACCATGTGACATCAGTGTATCAACCTCACTTTTGCAATGCTACAGGAATTCTTTTTTGCGCAAATAAAACAAAAATAATTCTCCTGTGACTCCTCCGCCATGCTAAATGCACCGTATACGCAAGCTTTAACGTATTTGACGTAATCAGCCTTGTTTACATCCGGGTGAAAGCACACGCATGTACATGATATGAGGCTGTTTGCGCCTAGAAGAAAGTGTACACTTACGCAGTAATATTCTCTGAAATGCCGGAAAACATAAGTCATAGAAGACGAATGGTTGGGAATATCACGTTATTTTGGGGGGTTTTTTATACCATGTTTCTGGATCTGGGATCATTTCAGTTGTGTTGCTGTCAATGGAGGGTCAGACAGCTCTCTGATATCCTCAGAAATATCTGAATTCATCTGAAGATGAACGGAGGTCTTTTGGGTTTGGAACGACATAAGGGTGAGTAATTAATTATTTAATTTTCATTTTTGGGTGAACTAACCCTTTTAAAATCTTATTGATTGTAGTAATTCACTTTTTGTTTTTAAAACCATATGGCAACATAAAAATAAACCGGGTGTGTGTTCACGGTGTGTGTGTGTGTGTGTGTGTGTGGTTGATCACTTCTCACTGCTGTGTGTGCACATTGGATGGATTAAATGCAGAGCACAAATTCCAAGTATGGGTCACCATACCTGCCCACAAGTCAATTAAATGTATTTAAATGTTTCAGTTTCTCATGATTCTGGTGGTCTAGAACACTGTCAGCCTGACATATCTGAAGAGTGCCACGATAAGGTGAGATATAATGTGATGATATCTCTTGCTATTGATTATGTATTGAGTATTGACTGTAGATGAATGTTTGTAGTAAACTATTTTCTACTCAAAAATTGAGAATTTGACTGCAGTGACGTCATCAGAACTGCTCTCTCTGTGGGAGAACCTGAAAAAATGTTAAGATGACTCTAAAATAAAATTGAGAAACCTCCAGAATGAAATAAGGCCACTGAACAGCTTGCTCTAGTCGATTTATGGGATCAGTTTTCATTTTCTTTACAGACACTCTGACATACTGCAACAGGAGAGGAGCACCTAAAGAAACATTGAGATAGAGCTTGATCTTTGAGGAGATAAATTTACTTTAAATACTTCTCACTGCACTGCCTATAACTCTCTTAATACACATAATACTTTTCACGGAATGACTGGGAGAGACTTCAGATGTGTGTTTTAGTTGTTTTAAAGCACCTCAGAGGATAATGCTTCAGATAACATCCTCTCTAAACAGTTCACTGAAACACAGTAAGACTTTTTTTTTAGGACTCGTAAAAATCTCTCAATAATTGCATTGCTTGACTCTACTGCTGTCAGACTTTGTGTTTAGTATGCCCTGTTTTGCTCCCCATTTGTCCGCCTTGCCCTTATTTGGATGTTCCTGTCTGTCATTTAGTTCATTTGTGTTAATTAGTTCCCAGCTGTGTTCTTCATGTGCTTTGAGTTCTGCCCTCATCAGTGTTTGTATTTAAGTGTGTGAGTTTGAATCCCCAGGGTCGATCCTTGTGTGTCAAACCCAATGTTTCCTGTACCCTGTTTGAATCTTGAAAGTAAAATAATTCTATTCTGCAAGATCTGTGCCTCGTGTGCTCCCTGTTCTAGTGCAAGAGCGTGACAGTAGGATCCACCAAAACAGTTTACTATGGCTGAGGACAGACTGTGGCATCTGCGGCAGAGTGGGCAGACATTGGAGAAGTATGTGGAGGAGTTTTAGACATCTCCACAGAGGTGAGTTGGTCGGATGAGTACCTCGGAGTATACTTTCGGTTTGGATTGGACAAAGACTTTATAAACCCTGATGTTCCTATGTATGCATTTTTTTTTTGAGCAAGTTAATTAATCATGTCTTAGATTTAAACAAGTCTAAATTCTTTGTATAAGCATATTTTTCCAAAAAGCTTTGTTTAATCCAGACCGAAACCCTCAGAGGCGGGCCAGCTCACTCTCCACCTGAATCCACATACCCATTCAAGAGTTCCTACCACTCGTGTCCACCCAGCCGTTCCACTCTTCCAGTTTTCAGCCCAGAGCCTCATATGTGTGCGCTGCCCCAGCGCCGTACGATCTTCACCTTATCCGAGCCATCTGTGAATCTGTTTCCTGACTCACAGCCAGGAGAGCCGTACTAGAATCCGGTTCCTGAATTACGGCCAGGAGAGTCGTTCCCGAATCCGTTTCCTGATTCATGGCCAGGAGAGCCATTCCCGACTCCATTTCCAGAATCACGGCCAGGAGTGTCGATCCCGAATCCAGTTCCTGAATCTTGGCCAGGAGAGCCGATCCCAATCTCCGGAGCTCATGCTGCAAGAGCGCCTCCCTGAGTTTGTGCTCCAAGAGTGCCTCCCTGAGTTCACCACCCAAGAGCCATGGCCAAGAGAAGGGAGAAGACCCTTCAAAGAAATTTTTTTGGGGGGCTACTCCATCCCGCATCAGCCATAGGCGGCTCCTGATCCACCACAGGCAGCTACGGACCCACCACAGCTGCTGGCGGTTCCCGATCCACTGCAGCCTTTCAAGGCTCTAGATCTGCCACAGCCTGCCAGGACTCCGGATCCACCCTGGAGGCATCTAGTGACTCGGCCCGTTCCGGTCTCCAGGGCGCCCACCCCCACTCCCCTTGGGATGTTTCATGATGCGAGGACACACCTTACGGGAGGGGGGAGTAATGTCTGACTTTGTGTTTAGTATGCCCTGTTTTGCTCCCCATTAGTCCGCCTTGCCCTTATTTGGATGTTCCTGTCTGTCATTTAGTTCATTTGTGTTAATTAGTTCCCAGCTGTGTTCTTCATGTGCTTTGAGTTCTGCCCTCGTCAGTGTTTGTATTTAAGTGTGTGAGTTTGAATCCCCAGGGTCGATCCTTGTGTGTCAAACCCTATGTTTCCTGTACCCTGTTTGAATCTTGAAAGTAAAATAATTATATTCTGCAAGATCTGTGCCTCGTGTGCTCCCTGTTCTAGTGCAAGAGCGTGACAGTAGGAATGACCAAAACAGTTTACTATGGCTGAGGACATGGCCGGATGAGTGTCTCAGAGTATACTTTCGGTTTGGATTGGACAAAGACATTGTAAACCCTGATGTTCCTACGTATGCATTTTCTTTGAGCGAGTTTATTATTCATGTCCTAGATTTAAAAAAGTCCAAATCTTTGTATAAGCCTATTTTCCCAAAAAGCTTTGTCCAATCCAGACCGAAACCCTCAGAGGTGGGTTGGCTCACGAGTTCCGACCACTCGTCTCCACCCAGCGGTTCCACTGCTTCAGTTTTTAGCCCAGAGACTCATATGTGCGTGACGTACGAACTTTACCTTACCCAAGCACCGAGCTATGATCTCTATGCTACAAGAGCGCCCACCAAGGCTTGCTCACTCCAAGCGCCGTCTGAATACCGCAGACAGCCAGGTGTGCCGTTTGTGAATCCAGTTCCTGAATCAAGGCCAGGAGTGCCACCTCTGAGTCTTGTTCCTAAATCAAGGCCCAGAGTGCCGTTTGTGAATCCGGTTCCTGACTCACAGTCTGGATTGCCATCTGTGAATCCGGTTCCTGACTCACGGCCAGGAGAGCCTTTCCCGACTCCAGTCCCTGAGTCACGGCCAGGAGAGCCGTACCAGAACCCGGTTCCTGAATTACAGCCTGGAGAGGCGTACCAGAATCAGGTTCCTGAATTAGGGCCAGGAGAGCCGTTCCCAACTCTGTTTTCTGAATCACGGCCAGGAGAGCCGTTCCCGACTTCAGTTCCAGAATCACGGCCCGGAGTGCCGATCCCGAATCCAGTTCCTGAATTTTGGCCAGAAGGGCCAATCCCAATTTCCGGAACTCATGCTGCAAGCGCCTCCCTGAGTTTGCGCTGCAAGTGTGCCTCCCTGAGTTCACCACTCCAGAGCCAAGGCCAAGAGAAGGGAGAAGACCCCCCTAAGGAAATTGTTTGGGGGGGCTACTCCATCCCACATCAGCCATAGGCGGCTCCTGAATCACCACACCCACAGGCGGCTCCTGATCCCCCACAGGCAGCTACGGATCCACCCCAGCTGCTGGCGTTTCCCGATCCACTGTGCCCTGCTGGGACTCCAGATCCGCCACGGCCTGCCAGGACTCCGGGTCCCCCCTGGAGGCATCTATTGACTCGGCCCGTTCCGGCCTCCAGGGCGACCACCCCCACTCCCCTTGGGATGTTTCATGGTGGAGTAATGTCAGACTTTGTGTTTAGTTGCCCTGTTTCGCTCCCCATGTGTCCGCCTTGCCCTAATTTGGATGTTCATGTCAGTCGTTTAGTGATTTGTCTGAATTAGTTACCAGCTGTGTTCCCCGTGTGCTTTGAGATCTGCCCTCGTCAGTGTTTGTATTTAAGTGCGTGTGTTTGAATCCCCAGGGTCGATCCTCGTGTGTCAAACCCTATGTTTCCTGTACCCTGTTTGAATCTTGAAAGGAAAATAATTATATACTGCAAGATCTGTGCCTCGTGTGCTCCCTGTTCTAGTGCAAGAGCGTGACAACTGCACTGTATGCTGTATTTTTTTTTTTTTTATAAATGTGGTGATTTGTAGTTTAATATGAATTTTCTATTATTATTTCATACTCTTTTACAATACATAGATGACTTATGGGCAGTAATGCATTACATTTATTCAGATTGCAAAAATCATTAACTATGTTATATTTTATATGCTTTATATGCATCAATCCATTCAGATTTTACACCATGTAAATACATTTTGTGATCCACTCATTTGTTTGTGGCAAAAACATCATTCATTAGATAATATCCTTTTCATGACAAAAAAAGTGTATATATTAAAGGTTATGTTACCAAACACTGTTGATACAGTAGTTATGAAATTGCCCTACCTAATATAGTCTTTTTTTAATCAGAGCAACAATATTTAAAGTGGTTTTTTTTTATATCAGGACTATAAGGATTACGAAATTGCTCTTAATTTACCATCCCAATTTAACAGGAATCACTTAGCATTAGCAATTATACGTAAATCTTCACTTTTGGTATAGCCTATTGTTATCCTGAAGTAAGTTCACTAGTTTATATTTTTAAATATTGTTTTGATTCTTTGGGGCAATGAGCAGAAAAAAAAAAAGAAAAAAAAAACTATTATGACATATGGACATTTCATTATTAAAACAACAGAGCAATCTTAATATATCTTACCTGTTACTTAACCAATGGGCATTATCCACCTTTTTCCTGACGTAAAAAATGGCGCCAAATTCTATGAGTATAACTTCCGGTCTTATCCATGTCCAGCTAGGTGTACAAATTAAAACAGTTTGTTTTGCTGCTTTATTATTATTTATCTTAATCATGAACACACTGGTTTGTAGTGCAAACAGTTTTACCGTGCAGTAGCACGTTGTTATTTTCCTCGCTATGTACCTTTAGCCTCTAACGAACCGGAAGCTCACCCAAAGGCTCGCTACCACTTTTTTGGAAAAGGTGAATAATAGCAGTGTAAAGGCGGCACTGGCTTACAAAGCACACCTGGGGTAAATATAGCTGTTAAATGTTTTGAATACTCAGTAAAGTTAGCAGTGCTCAATCTGTCTTCTTCATGTAATCAGTAATGATTTTCTGATCTGATGCGACACTTCCGTCTAGTGGCGCATTATCGTAAAGGCATAATTTGATATGATACTCTCTGGTGAAAGCAAATTAAACAGAACAAACGGTCAAATGTCGTCAACAAAATATAACATATGAATAAAATGAGTCTTGTATTATGTTATAAATTTGTATTATATGACTGTATGACTGAGCTTTAACACATTTGCCCCAATACTAGGAGTCATTCAGAATTATTGCTCAATGAATTGTTCTAAATGAAGTCTGATTTTAATGTCAACTTTAATATTAAGCGTCTTAAGCAGACCTTGGCCTTATGCATGGCCTCATCTGCTGTACTGTAAAAGGGCTTTACATTTAGACTCTCATTGAACTCATTTCTAAATCTTATAAAAATAAAAATAAAAATATATTTTTTATTATTATTATTTGATTAGATTTTTTTTCAGTTCACCAAAATTGTAAATTGTTATTTATTTAAAGTGCCGTTTTTGTTGGTGTTCTGCTTGTTAACATAATTAATTATATTACATAGTGTAAACAAGTATTGAACCTCAAGATAGACAGCTGTTTATGTAAATACTGTTTAAACATTGGGAGGCACTGTAATACACTGAAACATGTCGGACAATACATTACATGTGTATTAAAAGGCCATTTTTGTAATCTCAATTTTTCCATATTTACGTGGCCACTGAGCCAGAAAAAACAAATGCAGCTTCTGGCTGGCAGTTTTCCTCACTTTGTCAAAAACAAATGCATGTTTTAATAATTAGTACAGTATAAGCTTTGGGAGATAATATTATTAATGCCAGATTTTGTTTTTTAAAAAGTTCAAACGTATTGTACACCTTTAATAAAGTAATAAATGTTTCTACTATGTGGGGGAAATGTAGTCATGCAGAAAAAAGACAGATAAGTGAAATAACATTAAACAGTTTATTAAATTTTTTTTTTAAAAGTTCTTAAGTCATTCAAATGTGACCAAGTCAAGTCACCTGAACTCTGATCCTTCTCTCTGGAAATTTCTTTTTATTGTGGGACTTTGCTTAATCTGTGCCTGGGAAACCAGCTCTCCTAGTGCTTTTAAGGTCACGGCGTTTCAGGACACTCATTTAGAGACAAGCACAGACTTGTTTCTTCTGGTGATGTTTGTAGGTTCAGCTCCAGATTGTGCATGGGCCGCTCTCCTGTTCCTGCTGAACTGAGCCAGTACATCAATACAACTGATATCAGCTCAGAAGGCACCGGAGCTCAGGTCCTGATCAGACACACAACTCATCTCACATATCAAACTAAAATAAGTTAGAAAGCCAACATTTTAAGTGTGCAGGATTGTGATTTCATGACACAATTTACTATTATACAATAAATCATAATTTTAATGCTAAAGAACATTGTGTGTTTGAAATACAGTAGTTTTCTATTTAGTAACACTAGTGGTGATGAAACTGCATGCTTTACCTTTAAGAATGATCATCTGCTTTGAATAAGAGATTTTCTCACACAAAGATAGCTTCAGCCACAGTCACATGGGAGCCGTTTCAGCTTTGGCACATTTCTCTGTTTTTAAGCAAGAATTATCATTACACATGTGTGTTCAATTATGATATTGAACAATTATCATCTTCAATTTAGATATGTTTGTTAGTCATTATGTTTGGCTGATGCTAATAATTCCTTGTTATCATTTTGAAAAAGAGTCTGAGAAAATTCTGCATGACTTTCTGTGTACTGTGAGAAACAGAAGGGGACACGTTTAATGACGTTTCATGCTGCTGTTTTTTCATGCAGAGAAATATTTGAACCATAAATTATTCAATATTTAGTTTTGATTTGATTCCATGTATTCAAACTACATGAATGCACAGCATTGCACTTTTGCTTACTTCAGTGTGCAAAACATTGAATTCAGATCTTTCATAACCAGTTGTGATATACTAAGAATTAAAAAGCGGACAAGCAGACAATTTTTGCTTTATTCATCATGATTTGGATTGTAGTAGACTACATTTCAAGCACTTCTTTTAAATAATTTTTGTTCACCATATACTTTTTGTAATGAGCAGCATGAGCATTTTTGAAAGTATCTCCTTTTGCATTCCACACAAAGAAAGAAAATTATACAGTTTTCAAACAACATGAGAATGAGTATGTGATGACAAAATTTAAATTTTTACATATATTTATAAATATATCAAAATATTTAAAATACATGACATGCAAATTTACAAATATATTTACATTAAGTTTACCATAATAAATTTTGAAATTGCATATAAAGATATAACTAAATAAATAAATAACGCTAATTGCATTTAATTTAAATTTAAGCTAAAACACTTTTTCATTTAATTGCAATAAACATTTGATTACATACCCAAAAACATGGCATTCAGTTCAGTTGATGTACAATAAAAAGCTATATTTTAACTGCAGTTTATGGATTTTCCCTGTAAATATCACAGGAATTTACCATTAACCATTTAACAGGTTTTTATTGTAGCATTTTGGTTAAAGGTTTTTGTTTTGCCATTAAATTCTCTGCCATTTTTTTCTATTATTTTAAATGAAAATATTTTTGTAATAATTGTCCTTTTTAATTTTAACACAATTAAAAAATGAAAACAAAAAAAATTCTGAATTTAAAAAAAATAATATATCAGTATGGCACGTATACAAGACTAAGACGTTCCAACAGAGAAAAAAAAGCTGCAGTTTCTTTTCAGGTGAAGAACTTAGCCACTGTGAACAAAAAAAAGCAAACCGTGCACGTTCACCAATCAGCTAAGCTCTGCACCTGCTCAGAACCACATCTCAAATACACTTGTTTTTCTTTCGAGTAAAAACACCTGAATGGAGTTCCCCTGTCTCATTTTTCCCCTCATTTCCTCCACCTTCTTCTCCTGTGGGTAAGGCCATGGCAGTGTGGTAATCCCTGGCAATGTGATTTTTCACTACAGTCACAAATCAGCATGCCAGGAACCCACACAGCCACAACAAGCCCCAGCTCCTGCTTCTCCCACGCTTGGCTTAACTCCAGGTATTTCCCTAATTATCCACTACACCCAGATAAGAAACTCGATGCAGTTTTCTCTCTAAAAAGGCAAGAAAGATAAGGGTTTTAAACTGAACAGTTAACATCGCTTATTGCTTCCAATAAGATTCATTGGCAGCCTCTGTGAAGCAGATGTGAAGAAGAGGTGAGAAAAAGATGGAAATCTAAAAAATGAGGTTACACAATATACTACAGTTAGCCAGATAGTGATGTTCTCTGATGTTTTTTTATTTTCTGCATGCACATTAAGAATCCCACAGATTAACCATGTCAGGGAAATTGCTATTTTGTAATAAGTGGCAGTATACAAGCAATCTGAATCACTTCCATGTAGGCTGATTAGGTTTCAGGGTTTAGTACGCAACCCTTGATTTCTGCATTTACTTGCCACCCAAGTAGAGTGAACCTGATGAAGTCATTTTAAGAAATCATTAGTCATGTGTAATCATTTGAAAATGTTAAAACAATTTTGAAGCATGTTTTATGAAAGCCCATTTCCTATGACGTCCTCCATTTGGCTTTTCTCTCTATCTGATGTTTCTCATATCGCTAAATGAAGTCATTTGCTTTACAATATGAGGGGAAGGAAGTGTAAAGGGTTGCTGCCACATGATACAAGGTTGGGTTAAACGGATCTGCATCAAAATCTTAATAAAGAATAAAGGGCCGTCTGAGTGATGTGGAATCCATAAGCCTCACAAACTCCGTCTTCATATCCCTCGCCAACCTGATCTCACGGCAATTCATACATGTTTTGCGAGGTAGCTAATTCGTACGACCTCACGGATTCACAAATTCACAATTTCTTCTAAACCGTACGTATTTTGTGCGCATGACCTAAACCTAACCCCTTCCCTAAACCTTCCTGTCACGGGGTTATAGACAAATCGTACAAAATCGTGAGTGTGTGAGGTCGAACGAATTTGGCACCTCGTACGAACTGATCGTGAGACTTTGTTGCCCTCCATCCAAATGTTCAGAGATGCAGGCCAGAAGGATAGTCATGGAGTCCAGTCAGGTTATAGGCTACAAAACAATATATA
>JAUMHG010000002.1:434028-460268 GCA_032359395.1 Enteromius anoplus | reverse complement strand
CACAACGACACACAGCGTCTCCAGAACATGGCGCCCGCAGCAACACTACAGACAGAATAATAGCTCTGCCTTCTTTCATTGCGGAAACATTTTTGGGCGGCGTTTGAAAATAAACCCACTCTGTGACGTAGCAAAGCAGGGGCATGTTTAAACGAGCTGTTATAGGGGGCGTGGACAAGCCATTACTTTTATAAAAAATATCTCTTAGGTTTTGAGACTTTAGTCTTTGTGCACCAAGACCTTGTAACACTCTAAAGAGAAAGGAACATCTGAAATCACATCACATGACCCCTTTAATAGCTAAATACGTATTTAGCCTACTGTTATAGTTACCTTTCTAAATCTTTCCAAAGTAACTTGATTTTACATTTAACGGCAAATTTTAAAAAATACGTTTGACTCATGGGCTAATAATTCATCAATCTGTTGAACATTGAAATACTTGTCTCATGTTTTCCTCTTGCTTGTTTCAAAAGACTTTAAAGAGAAGGAAAGAAACAGGTTATGCTGGAAAAAAAAGTTGCAATGAGAAAGGAAAACAATTACCACTGAACTGAGGTCACTCTAATGGAGGAATAAAACACAAAAATAAACATTAGAGAAGTGAAGGTTACATGCACCAGAAAACGACAATGTCAGTTTTCTTTTTGAAGCAGCGTAAATGTGAACAAAACAACTAATTGTGAATGAAACACACACTCTACTTACAAAAGAGATATCAAATGAAACAAACCAAAATGTACAAAAGGGGTTCTTAAAAAGCATGGCCTCACTACAAACTATTTCATAAGCAGCGAGGCAGTGCAGAAATGAAGGTTAAACAGTACTATAAACAATAAGGGTGTGATTTGCTCATGCTTTATTCTCTAAATGTTATAAACACACATATATATAAACTTACCTCAGCATTGTAGAATTTGGTTTTTACATCTAGAGGCTTGAGAACCTGGTTCAAAATAGAGTTAAAACTGAAGTTGGAGCTGCAGTTTGATTCTACCTCAACAGAATCCATAGAAAACTCAATTTATCACACGACTCAAGACTGTGTTCGATGACGTGGCTTCAGTGCTTCAGCACAACACTCTTCTGATGTACAGAGCGGTTCAAATGTCAAGCTTTAGTGTAAATTAAAAGTCTCAGCTCTGCGTGAAATGGTTCACGAGTGATGCGTGGAGCCAGCGTCCAATCACAGTGCAGAATGACGGGAGGAAATAAACTCACCTGAAATTTGAAGAACTTTCTAAAGTAAAGCTTCTCTCCAGTCTGAGTGGTGTAGCTGACGGCACAGACCAAGCTGGAATCAGATGAGAAGCAAAGATGGTGAGGACAACAGCATTTTAGACACACATCTTAAAAATGTTTGGGCAGCAACAACATGTTCGCCGTAGCACGTAACCGCATTTGTAATGCATTTGGTTTCAGTAATGTCACATGTTTACGATCTCAAAGTAGTTGTTGGTATGAAAGCTTGTTTTAGTCACTGCATAAATAAAAAACAAGAGGTTCTGGTGACTTTATCTCACGATTCAGAATTGTGTGATTGTGCGATTTAAAGAATTTAGTTATGATGTCAGAATTGCTGACATATAAACATGCAGTTCTGACTTTTTTTGAGTTATAAAGTCTAATTCTGAGGTGTTCTCAAAATCAAGAGTTTATATAAAGTCAGAATTGCAAGACTACAAATTTGTATTTCAGAGAGAAAAAATGACAAGATACAAACTCACAATTCTGATAAAATCACTCAATTGTACAATTTGATCTCTAAAGTCTGACTTTATTTCTCAGAACTCGGAGAAAAAAGTCACAATTGCAAGGATTTTTTTTTAGCTAAAAAGTCCCAATTACCTTTATTATTTTTAATTCAGTGATAGAAACAGGCTTCCATAGAGATATATACAGTATTGTGCGAAAAATCTAGGCCACTAGTAAAAATGGTTTTAAGTAGGTATCTTTTGCGGTAGCGTGTCAGCTGGAACTATCAGTTTATTTTCATTATCGTCTAGAAAACAGCCAGTGCATCTGATCTGATCGTCATCCAGTCTGTCTGGAATCACATGAAGAACCAGAACAAACTGAGACCGACTCAATCCAGAAGAACTGTGCCAACGTCTCCAAGACCATCACAAATCACGTACATGTGTGTCCCAATCTCCTTGACCTCGTGATGGATGACATCATCGATGCAGCACTCGGGCTTGAGCTCAGAAACGGCAGAGTTTGAAGCAGATAAATTCAACCTCTGGGAGCTCGTCTGCAGGTCTGCCTGTGAGAGGAGAGAATCACGGGATAGCAGCGAGACAAAACAGATAGACAAAAAAAAGATCCTCTAACGCTTCCCACGAGCCTTTACCTTTACAAGAATATCTTTGACCACTTGATTGCTGTCGTTGTGCACGCTGATGTAACTGGAGAAGGTCTCGCCAAGGAAAATATTTCTGCACAGGAAATAGTGAGAATGCATGTTTCAAATCGCTGGAGCACTGAGAGATTCAAGTGGACATGGGGCACTTTCCACAAATAGGACACAGAATGTGAGGGGCTTAACCTGCAGAACATGATGGTCATTAACCTCAGAAGGTCAGCTGAAATACCAAACGAGCTGATTTCTTTCTATTCTTTGCATGTAATGTTTGTGAATGTTGTAAACTTGTCTATATACTTCATTTCTGTCATTTTGGTAACACTTTGCAAGAAGGTTCTATTTGTCTACATTAGCAGCAGCAGTAGTAGTACTAGTATATTTTTATTTAAAGGAATTTGTTTTTTAAATAAGCTGATTTTTCATATCCCCAATTATCAAGGAACTTGGCAGCCGTACCATGGTACCTTGATAATTACGCTGGAATGAGAGAATATTTCCTAGCCATATCGGCCTAGAAAATCACAACTTTTTTAATTTCCTGTTGGGCTTAGTGCGTGACGTAACTACAGAAAGGTAAAGTTTTAAAAAGGAAAATATTGAACCTCTTCATTTTTGAACGAGAGATGTTAACGGTCTAATCAGATTCAATGATCTACGCTAAGCTGCGCTAAAATTGCTCCACCTGACCCGGAGATCGGCTGAACGGATTCAAAAATGGTAAAACTCAATCCTTGGAAATTCTCAAAAAAGTTGAGTGTTCCTTTAATGCCACATTAGTAATTACCAACAATAAAAAATACGTCTAATTTCATTTTTAAAAGCGTAAATATTAATGTCAATATTAGCTAATATAGTTTCAATAAATTGACTTAAAAAATTATTTTGGCTAAATCAATAAATGCATTGCATTTGCATATTTCTAGCCTTATATTTGCTCTTATAAATACTCTGATTTGGGATAGAGAACGCAGACATTTGATGTGTTTTAAAGTAGATTATAATTAAAGTTAATCCAACAAACCTAATAGTTCTAATTACAAAAAATATAATTTTAGAGGCAAAAATCTTTTAAAACGTCCTGCAATACTAAAGTGTACCACGTTTGTGGAAAGTGCCATGAACTCATAAACAAATCCAAAACCAATTCAGAACTGCATATAATTAGATTTCATTAAACAAACATTACCCAAAATTCTGTGGCAGCGTGAGCATTTCCCCGAGGATGAGTGTTTCTGCTCCCTTTACGGTCGATGGATCGTCTTTCATAAGTCGTATAAACAAATCACCTGTAGACATGTGATATGCTGAGCTGTAAAACTCCTGAGTGATCGTCGGCGCATAAATTTAGATCACTCTACACATCTACATCAATAGATCCTTTTATCTGCGTCTAATTTATGCATGGGCAGCCATTTTTGACATGTAGGTCACAGGCATCTCCTGTACGACAAATATAACATTAATGTGCATAAATCATCCAATTATGAGCAATTACCAACTAACTGTTTGCAAGCTGTGTTTCTGACTATTTATACAAGACAGCATCATTTAAGGCCACTTCATGTTTCCAACCTTTCAATCTCATTCACGCTGATTTATAGGGGAACATATTTCAGTCTCTTTTATATATAGAAGTGCTACTCAGAACTGTCATAGTGACATGAATCTCTGGAGCAGGGCTGCTAGAGATCGGCTTTCAGAGCCGTTGGCTACCTGCAAAAGGAGAACAAACACTGCAAACACTGCTGATCTATCATACGCCTTACTGGGGGAGGCATTATACCCGGGATCTCTAATAGCTTTCAGAGAAGCTCAATACTGGACTCGGCAATGCATTACAACAACAAGACCAAAGCAGGCCTTTTGATTTGGTCTACATCTGTCATAGAGTATATTCGTTGCAACACTTTGATTTATTTTTGCTTTGAAACGTAGAAAAGATCATGTATGCTATAATAAAACATGCTATAATGCAACACTGTTTCATTTCAGCCCTTCACAGTGAACAGATTGGGGACCTCTGGATTGAATATTAATTTCAAATGAACGAATAACGAATTTAATTTTAGAACAATGATTTCACAAAATATGTGTTTTCTTTGAACGTTTCCTGATTAGTAATACAATCCCAGTTAGAGTAAGCCTCGCTGGATCGTACCTGGAAGATCTCTGTCCTCACATGTCACCGGCATGTTGGTAAAAAGTGTAGGTTTGGTCAGCCGCATCACTGGAGAGGGAGACATAAGAGACTGTTACTATGAAATTATTAAAATAAGTAGATAGGAGTAACAACAGGAAGAACTCGTGTAATTTTATACTTATTTATACTTATATATTTATTTCTGATTTAATAAAACTTCACTGTAGCAGGATTTTTGGACTTTGTAATTAATTTTGATGGAAATTAAGTCAAGATCTTGCAGTTAAATGTCATTCAGTAATCAAAATCACCCTGACATAATACTCTAGAATCAATTTGATTCAAATCTGCATACATTATATTTCTGTACTGTATGACATATGATGTGAATTTGCAGTTGTGTATATAATTGTGGTTAATCCCCTGGTGGTCTTCAATCATTAAGGGCCGGTTTCCCGAACAGGGTTTAAGACTAGTCCTAGATTAAAATAAATGTTAAGAGCGGTCTAAACTGGAAAAAGGCTTGCACTGAGATATCATTATTAAAATACATGATTGCCATTGTTTGGTCTTAAAATGCTCACAGATAAGGCATTTTTGTAAGACATGTTTCTAAAAAATTTTAAATGTCCTAAACTAGCAAAGGTCTAGTCCTGGCTTAATCTAATCCCCATCCGGGAAACCGGCCCTAAAAGTTTTCGCTAGTGCTGTCAAAGAAAGTAAATACATTATGTGTGTGTTACGTATATTTATTGTGGATATATTAATAAATGTAAATATATGTACATCTTTTTAATATATATATATATATATATATAGTATGTGTGTATTTATATATACATAATAAATATACAAAGTACACACGCATATATTACATTATTATATTAATACTTTATTATTTTCAATGTGATAAATCGCAATGAATCATTTGACAGCACCAGTATTTACTTTTTTCTTTTTTATGGGAATGAAAGAAACTTGATATTTGAGCACACACACACACAAAACAAATTGTGAATCTTGACCTGGTTGAAAAAATCTGCTATACATCAATATGACATGTGTGTGTGCATATATATTTATAAAAAAGTGTTTTTATAAAAAAAACAAGTGTATAATTTTGATGTGGTACCATGACATGCCCTGAAAATACACAATATCCAAGGATAAATATTACTGAAAAAAAGTATAGCACATTTATTTTTAATTAACAAAAAATGACTTAATGATGTCAGTCTGTTTTTATGGTTTGGAATCATGTTGGGTGTCCACTTAACTGCATCTCTTTTATCTAGTTCAATAATTAAAGACTCAATAAAAGACAGAGATCTGTTTGTCTGGTAATACAAAACAGCACCTTTCATTTGTTTACTATCACTTTAAAATTACTTTAAATATTAATAGAAGCGAATTAATTAATTGACTGTTTTAAGAAAGGTAAGTTACACTGAAGGACAAAAAAAAAACATAGTACTGTGGCACAAACTTAAAGAGCTGCAGTAACGTTAGATTTGAGACTCATTCTCTTCTGTAGCCTACTCTGGAGAAGTGATTAGCATTAGCAGCTAACATTAGCAGGGACGCTCTCTTCAGCTACATTTCAGCGATATTCATGAATAAACCGCGATATTGTTCATTTAGCGGTGCCCTCGGTGCTCTAATAAAAAAAACGACCGCAGTACCTTTTAAAGCGAGCAGATGCTCTTGTTTTGCCTGGTTGACATCCATCTTGTCTGCTGCAATGGACTGACCTTTGACCTGGATATCAGCTGCTCACGGCGAGTACAGAGGGACAAACCGCGTTTCAGCGACACCATCAAATATCACATCGCGCATAATTATACTGAAGTTAAACAAATCTTTATATATATCAGAAACACTATTGTGACTGAAGAGCTTACTCTTGCTGATGTTGATAAAATAAAATACAAAATCTGCTCTTCATCTCCTGCAACAACTCTGTGACATTACAACAATAATTTATGTCTATATTTAGATGTTTAGATATTAACATGAAGATTGTAATTTTGCTCTTTTAGGTCTAAAGATTAAACCCGAGGAGGTGTTCTTCATCAGGAGGAGGCGCTCTTGCTCCAGACAGAGATTTGCTGAAGTCAAGATTATAACTGACTATCACATTAGTGTATGATTTAATAATGCATGTATAATGCTCATATATGATTCTTAACATAGTAAGAGACGAATAACATTTGCTGTTTAGGCTATGTAGTTAATTTGTTGGGTGTGCTCAGCTGATTTGTTTTATTTATTTATTTATTTTTGCCATTTAGTGACTTCATGTCTATTTTACGCTCTTTGTTAAAGTATACTATGTATAATTGTTTAAGAATTTAAAATAAATTACTGTAATATATTTTAAGATCGTGACTTTTAAGCTACATCTGCGTTCAGCAACGACAGACTGTCGCAAACAGTTCCTTACGACATATGCGTGGACTTCCGCTGCCGGAAAGTGATTTGTCTGTACACACATGGGTAAGTGTAAAAACGTGTTTCATCGTTTTGTTAAAGAACAGCGAAATTGCCTGTATTTTTGTACGAGGGACGTTTCCATATTGTCTGTGTGTAATATTTATTAAACGACATGTCTGCTAGTAAGTTTAAGATGATCTATAATCCACTAAAGAAACGTAAATTGCCATCAACGTTAACGTTACTTGATTTTTCAGCGAGGTGTTTTTACACAGGATTTACCATCTCGCCATTGTTTCATAATGAAATAACACGTTTAATTTAAAAAAAAAGTTTAATAGAATTACTTTATACATTTGTCAAGTCATTAATTTAACATAGTTAACCACTTGCAGTTCAGTATGGAGGCCAAACCAAGAAAGAAGTCATTCACGCCTAAAGACGGGAAGAAACCATCATTCAAGTCAAAAGGTATATGTTTTCTATTTATTATTATTATTATGATTATGCAGTAAAATATCTATCCTGACCGTGTCAAGATTGTAAATAATCCACAGTCAAGCAGGGCTGAATTGACAAGATCTCTGCTTGCTGATGTATTCTTACAAAGCATCAATATCTCTTTAACTTTTATTAGGTAAACCAGCAGGAAAACCACCAGGCAAGCGGCCGTTCAAACCTCACAACACAGAGAAAGGAAAGACTTTTAAAAAATCAGGTGGAGATGGAGGACCACAGAAATTCAACAGAAAACCGGCTGATGGAAAGTTCACCAAGAAGAGAAAACACCCGGGAAGCAAAGAGGACGGAGGTACAAATATCACAATTATTCCCTGAATTGTCTTATTTTGGTCAAGTCTTGCATTACGGAGTTTTGGGTTTATATATCAATATTTTGTTATTTGACAGGCCCTGAAATGAAGAAACCCAAATGGGATGAATTCAAACAAAAAAAGAAAGAGTTGAAGCAGAATCGCCAGCTGAATGATAAAAAAGAGAGTTACCAGATTATAAGCAGAGCAAAGCAAGTGTGGGAAATTGTACGACGGTAAGTGTTGATGATTATTAATATCATGGGACAATGTTATCTGCTGGTGTTTCTCTTTTGTCTTTTAAGCCCTTTTGATGCTGTCAAGTAATAATAGTACTAACAATAATAGTAATAATCTCTCATAAAACACTGTTATTTTGCGTACCGTCATTAACAAATGTAATTTCCATCATGTTTCAAATTATATTTCTTTCTACGGAGGGAAGTAGCGATTTTATGCATCCGAAATGCACACAATAAAGAATACTTTCACACCTCTTGCATGACTTGATTACGAATTACTTGATTGGAAACAATGCAGAATAGAAATATGGTCAGCAAATATAAATATTCACTGAAATTGGCTTGTGTTTTTGTGAATCACTTTTGACAGTAAATTCTTAAGTGATTTGTGTACGGCACTTTATATTAATGAATATTAATATTTGAGTAAAAGTGGCGTAAAAAACATGAAAGAAATTCAAGAAATTATAATGTGATTTTCTTCAAAGAAACAAAAACTAAATAAAGGAGAACGTGCATTTTTAGCTAAAACCACTTCGTTTTAATATCAATTATAGCAAAGCAAAGATCATTACAAACAAATGAGCAAAATAATTTAAAAATAAACATCAAAGGGCATGAAAGGTTGAAGAAACGCTCACAACTATGTGTTTTGTGGAAATACAGGAAGGACTGTGAAGAGCAAAAAAGGGTCAAACTGATGAAAGAACTACAGAAACTTGTGAAGGGAAAAATTAAAACGGTAAGTTAGCGGAGTATTCACTGTTTGAAATGATATTACAGTGTTAAACACATCGGTCTTGTCTTTGCTAGATTGCATTTGCTCATGACTCCACCCGAGTGCTTCAGTGTTTTATTCAGTTTGGCAGCGAAGGGCAGAGACAGGAGGTCTTCGACGAACTCAAAGGTCGGTCTCATCAGTGTAATGAAACTTGAGTTCAAGTGATTGTCATGTTTTTTACCGGGCTTCTTTCTTTCTAGAGCACATTGTGGAGTTGAGTAAATCGAAATACGCCCGAAACATTGTGAAAAAGTTTCTAATGTATGGGTAAGTCACCTCCCTTTCTCTGTGAATTATAATGCAGATAAACATGGATGACATTCTCTCCTAAAAGTGTTCGCGGTGTTTGATTCAGAGTGAAAAACGGTCCATTCAAAGAGATGTTGTCTAATACTGATTTGTCCCGTAGGAGTAAAGAGCAGGTGGGGCAAGTGATGTTGGCTTTCAAGGGGAACGTCAGGCAGATGCTCAGACACTCCGAGGCGTCTTCAGTAGTCGAGTACGCTTACAATGAAAAGGCCGTCCTGTCTCAGAGGCTCATGCTCACGGAGGAGCTCTACGGAAACACATTCCAAGTCTGCAAGGTACTCCAGCTCTGAGCTGTTGGGTTCGTGGAAACATTGGGTCTCATTACTAACAATTGCATCCATTTTTCGTAGTTATACGCACATTTGAACTTGTCATGAAATTACGATACCTTGAGTTCGATACCAGCCCCTGAAAGATACCAATTTTATTAAGTCAGTTTTAACAAAATGACATCATCTCAATAAAACATTTTTGTCAGCTTGTTGACATTTATACAGACTCAAGACCTCATCACCTTTACACTAGTGCATTATTATTGCAATAGCCTGATCAAATTGTGGCATGAAACATTTGTCTTTTAGTTAAACGAAGATTTCATTTTCTTGTTGGGAAATAAAGGGGATTCTATGTTACAGGTTAAAACACTGAAGGAATACTGTTTTGATAATGTTTGTGGTAGCTTTTATTAGGGTTTGGGCGATGTCGACCAATTTGGCATCGTACGATGCCTAATGTAAAACATCGCGATGGACGATGGCGTCGTCGTCGCTGTAGCCGGCGGGGGGTGGGGTTTAGTTGTAACTAAAACACCAAGCCCCGCCCCACGACTGACAAAAACAACAGTGTTCGCGCGAGCAGGTGAGAGAAGATCGAGCGCAGGAGTGATCATGCACGAGTGCTTGAATTGCTCGCGGATGAGCTAATCAAGCGCACGAGAGGGTTTGAAATGAGCTCGCGGGCCCCGTTTCTTCACATGTTTTCCTCTTGCTCGCCAGAATCCGTGGTGTGCTCGCTTATTAATGGCATAGATTGGCCGCCATAGATTAAGTGTGTTTTTCGCCAGCTGGTTGCTGCTGCGGCGGGGCGGAGGATGTCTATCGCCAATCGGCAACGTCTATCGACCCAACCCTAGCTATTATGTACATTCTACTGAACAATAGTAAAACATTTCTCCTGCCGTGTACAAACCCAACTTTTATTTTGACGGCTTGTCATGAAAACCTGTACAGTTCTGTGTGCAACTTAACGCAACTTAACCCATTTAATCCCATCAGTCACGATTTTTTTTCATTTATAAAGCTCTTAAAACCTTACTGACTAATGTTTTAGTGCACTTCCTGTAAATATGGAAAAAATAATGGATCTCAATTAAATATGTGAAGTTTTATACAATTAGTGCAAATTATCAGATGACCAGAGCAGTTTATTTCCTGTTTGCACCTTGAGAAAATGATAACTGCATCGAAGCTCCAAAACAAAGAGCAAGTAAAAGATATGACATAGATTTCTGGTACATATTATCTTTAGGGTGTCTAGTATTAATATATGAATTCACATATATTTAATTTGAGTGTGGTCATGGAGTGTAAAAAATCTTGATGGTCACAATAGTGACCAGTGAGAACTTAGCTAGACAATAAAACTCCAGTGGCACTGGCTAGTGCTGCAGTCTTATTGGCTCACTGACGCTGACGAGATTAACCCCTTTAGGTATCGAAATCGGGTACCGAACGACGAGACCCAATGTTTCTGAAGTACATCAGAAGATCGGTGTGTTTGTTGTCCGCAGTGCTGAAGATAACATGTTCTTTTTTTTTTTTTTCAGTCCTCAGTTTGTCCCACGTTAAACGCGGTTTTGAAAGCAAATCCAGAGAAATTAGAGAACATCATGGATGAAATGAAGCAGATCCTCACACCAATGGCACAGAAGTCAGTTTTTATGTCTGTTTACTGGAATTAGTTTTGTTTTAGTTGCTACCTAAATCATTTTTGCTAGTGCTAAAATTATTATTTTTTATTACTGTTTACAGTTAATGCTGTCACACCATCCATCAGTGCTGACATGTGCCTTCTTATACATCATTGTTGGGTGTCTTATTAATGCATTATATTCTCTTCACAGAGAGGCTGTCATTAAACATTCATTGGTCCACAAAGTCTTTCTGGACTTCTTTGAGCAAGCTCCGGCCAAACAGAGAACGGTGAGCGTCGTGACCAGCGATGTCCTCCTCCGTCTATTTACTGCTGCTTGCTGTCTAATGTCTGTTGTGGTGTGATGTTCTCTCAGGAGATGATAGAGTCCATCAGAGAGGCGGTCGTGTACATGGCTCACACTCATGATGGAGCCAGAGTCACCATGCACTGTTTATGGCACGGCACACCCAAGGTTAGCACTATTTTAGACCGATCGTCTAAGATAATTCGTGATCCCTGCTGTTTGCTTTTAATGTGACATGTACTTTTTGTCTTTTTTTCAGGACCGAAAAGTTATAGTAAAAACTATGAAATCCTACATTGCTAAGTTTGCAATGGTAAGCTGTCTTTTTTTAATCTTCCTAATCGATGAATGGGTGTATCTCATTCATATGGATGTGTGTAGAAAAAGTTCCATTTGAACGTTTGTTACTGGGCAGTTTATTCAGTTGAGATACATTAATATGATCAAACATAACAGGAAAAACATTTAAGTTATTAATGAATTGTTTTAGCCGGTTAATGTTTCTTCCAAATGCAAACATTGGGGTAATTTGTAAAAAATCGGTATCTACAGTAAACCGTTTAAACATAACAGTAAAAAAAAAAAATTTATATATATATATATATATGTGTGTGTGTTTGTGTAACAACACAAAGCAAAGCAGCCTTAATAGTGCACAGAGTAATCTGTTGTTATTTTTCTTTCCATTTAAAAATTTTAAGACAATCAAAATTCAGATGCATTTACATATTTTCAGGGTGAATATGCTCATCTTGTACTGTTGGCTGCATTCGACTGCATTGATGACACGAAGCTGGTTAAACAAATTATCATCTCAGTAAGTGCTCTTTAGTTTCAAATGACACATTATTTCTTTATTAGTTGGCATTTTATCTATTTTTTGTTTGTCATATTATTGTTTCTAATATTTTTGATGACTTCCGATTTTGTTTGTCAAATTTTACTTTCAGGAAATGGTTAGTTCCCTATCTGAAATAATCGGCAATAAACATGGTAAAAAGGTGCTGCTTTACCTGCTGAGCCCAAGAGACCCTGCCCATCTCTTACCTGAGATCATTCAAGTGCTTCAGAAAGGTGACTGCAATGCACACAGGTATGTCACATGAAAAAATGCCCTCTCTTCTATTGGCTCATAGATGCCACCCACAACCCAATAACTCAAATAACCCAAATAAAAGACGAAGAAGTGCACCACTAAAGGATATTTTTTGTCCCACAGTAAGAAGGATGTGGAGATCAGGAGGAAGGAGTTGCTGGAGGCCGTGTCTCCTCCTCTGCTGGAGCACCTGTGTAATAACGCTCAGTCTATGGTCATGGATAAAGCATGTAGCGTGGTTGTGAGTGACATCCTGGGCGCCGCCATCGGAGATCTCCGACCTGCCATGGAGGCTGTGGCAGCTCTGGCAGCCGGACCCCTCACACCGGGAGGAGAAGATGGCCAGGTAATGAATCTACAATTTTCTGCCATAATGCTGAAGATATTTAATACCAGTATTAATGTGTTTATTTAGAAATAGCATTATCTGAATTCATTACACGAAATATATGTTCAAACTAACAATGCAATTAATTAATGAATTAATGTTCATCTTAATAAAAAACTGTTTGGTAACACAGAGACCAGTTCCTAATGTTAACTAGTTGCTTATTAGCATGCATTATTAGTTCTAACAAAGAGCATATAACACAGGCGTTGTTCTGCATGACGATATTATTAACCCTTATCTACCCCATAAAGAAACTTAACAACCGGGTAACACTTTATTTAAGGGTCTGCACATTACTAGAATGTTAGCCATTTATTAGTAGCAATACTAATATTATTGGATGGTCTTGAGCTAATGTGAACTAACGATAATAAAAGATGAATAAATGCTGTAATTAACTTATAGTTCTTCGTTATTAATGCATTAAGAATGGAATAGTGTTTAAATTGTTAAAATCTTTCCAATAGAAATATTTGGCATGAAGTTACAATACAAACGTTATTCATTTTAAGTTCAAAATGTACTACTACATTAATAACCAAGGAACAGTTATTTTATTTATTATCTAGCAATAGCAAAGATTAATAAATAGTTAATGCATTAAGTAATTAAGGTTGGGTTATGCATTACGTTAGGGACATCGTAACCTGGTATAGGTAGGTTTAAGGGTGGGTTAAGGTGTAAGGGATGAGTCATCCGAGTAATTACAGATGTAATAACATGCAGGTATTTTTAAAAACAAGTACAGTGTAAAACCATGTATGTGGAATGTACCTGATTATTAATTGAAATGTTAAGGCCACCTAATATAAAGTGGGACCATTCACTTTTTTAACAGCGATGGTTTGATACTTGAATATGTTGTTTCCTGTAGCTTCATATGGCAGAACACCCTGCTGGTCATCTGGTGTTGAAATGGTTGATTGAGCAGGACGTTAAGATGAAGGAGGCCGAGAGAGAAGGCAAGTACAAAATGCCGAACCCTGACACGCTCACATCAAGTGTCACAGCTCTTTTGAGAATTTCCTTTTCTATTCTTAGAAGTAATTTTCTTTATGTAAACTTGCTAATAAAAACAAAATGAAACAATTTTCCAGTGCGAACAAATCTTTTACTGGCCCCTTTTATTCCCCAGAGCGTTTTTCCAGGATTCTTCTGGAGAAGGTGGGGTTGGAGAACCTCAAGACGTGGGCTTCAGTCAACCGTGGTGCCATTGTTCTTTTGTGGTAAGTTTATGAGCTGCACAAATGAACGGATCTAAAAATAAAAAAAACACTCCCTTTTAATGCGCTCTAGTAAGATGGAAACGTTGCGTTTGAATTGGTGGGCGTAAACATGGCACAGCAGTCATTGTTCTGTGAGCGCTGGTTAAACACTCTGAATACGTACAGAAGAACATCACTGTACAATCATTCATGTTTAAAGCCCATGCTTTACAAAGCCTCCAAAGGTGCTTATACGATGACATCCCAAGCTCTCTATCACAGCACATTTGCTGCTTTTCCATCACGCTGTCTTTTTAAACCGCGATTATTAACTGGAGGAATTCTCTACCGCGAGCTTAAGGTTAAGCACATCTTCCACAGTCCTGCTTCATTATTCTATGCTGTTGTCTGTATGCTAATAAAGGGCTAAACTGTGGCTCCCAGCTGCCATTGAAGCAGGCGAACCCTTGAGTTACATGCCGCAAAGGATTATGGGCGCTTTCCTCTCCCCATCTCAGCCTTAGGCTTTGTGCATGACCTCTTATAATCTCCCTAAGACTTTAAGCAGTGAGAAATGTTTCTTTATATTTTTAGCCTAGACTGTTTGTGTATCCTGATGTCATTTTCCCACCGGTCGAATAGAAAATAATGAACCCGTGCTGTATGCAGAGACACGACTGGATCTGTGAATCGGTTAATTGTATTCAATTGATTTTTCAGCTGCTCCTTTGGTTTTATTGTGTTTCCACAGCCTTCTTCAGAGTGCAGACGAAAGTGTTGCTGAAGAAGTGAAAGCTCTGCTGAAATCCATCCTTCCTGAACTACAGAAAATCCAGAACTCGAAAGTTGTTGAGATTCTGCTTGAAAAACTAGCCTGATCCGCCAAATCAGATTTGTTTTGTTAGTGTTTTTTTTTTCTTCCCTTTGGGTTTTTAATTGTCCATTTATATGCTGATGTATGTAAATACAAAACACATAAATACCTGAATCTGAGTTTTTCTCTTTTTTTAGTATCTCATGAAACCAACCCAAGAGCATGTCTATACAGGTTATATTTCACCCCGAAATTAGTGGAAACATTTTCATGAAAACTAAGCGAATGATGGACAGAAGAGCTATCATATCCTGATGCTATGTCTTGCGCAGCATTTAATATGTGCTGATGAAAAATGGTAAAAGACTAGGTGATTTTTCACTTCTATTACGAGGAAATGTGCTTTACTGTTATGAAAATGTCAATGAAAAAAAAAAATATAAGAAATACAATCCAGTACTTTAATGCAAAAACATGGTAAAAGGGTAGTTTCACAAACCATAGAGATAAAACATAAAAATGGAAGCTTTGAATATAGAGGCGTGTATGCGTGCTTGAAAATTAATTTTGCTGCCCTGCTCTACTTTCATCTGTCCTTGGGACTTCAATGATCCCCAAGGATTAATCTTTCAAGGATTATCAATGCCTGCATGAGCATGCTTTTCAGATTTAATTACATTCTAGTTGTTATGAACGTCACAATGGCCACCCTTTAAGTCCACACGTTCAAAGCTATTGTACTGAGGATGTCAATTCTGAATAGTTTGAAGCATTGTAAGTTGTTGCCAAAATGCAATAGAGAAGTTAACCTTATAGGAAATCTCTTTGCAATCTGTCCTGCTCCAGAGGAAACCAGTTGATGTAAATCAGAAATCTGCTTTTTTGCCTGTACAAAATTATATATAGAAATACCGTATGGAAGCTAAGCTTGTGCTCAGCCAGATGTTAAATACTTCAACTGATTAATTGAAGCAGTGTTTGTCCACTCTGGATTATTTCCTTTTGCTTAAACATTACCCATAGTGGTCGCAGTGGTCAATCTTAATAACATTGTTAAGAAAACTTGATATTTACTGGGCCATAAAGTAATAGATAGAAACAACCGATCTCGGACAATTAAATTTATTAACGGGATCCTTGTTAGAGCAAAGGAAAAGCATTGGTTTAAAAGAAATAACTTTTGTTTATAGTTCCATAGTATGCATGGATCCAGCAGCACAAAAGCAAGCACTGGCTAATTTGTTTGACAGTTACTTATATGGTCTGAATGGTTTGAGTGATTTAAAAAAAAGACCTCCAGGTCCATGGATTAAAAATCAGTCCGTGTATGGAAGAGTAGGTCAGCACATGGCAACCTAAAAACATTCTGCAACCTTCTTCACAGCCCTTTTCACAAACCTCACTTTCCCGCGATTCTTTATAGAGGATGTGTATTCACAGGCTTTCAGCTTTGAATAGTAGTCTGAGAATTTATTGAACAGGATGGAGATTGGCATGCCGTTGAGAATAATTCCAAATGAGATGCACGCAAATGCAAAAATCCTACCCAGAGCAGTCTCTGGAAACATGTCGCCGTAGCCCACAGTGGAGATGCTCACCTGTGGAAGAAATGCAAGAGGGATACTTGAGTGTGCCAGTAAAATGACTAATGATGCACAAACTCTTAAGATTTAACAAATCATTCACAAAAAACATTCTAGGGTAAATAAGAGCATTTTGGGATTGACAACATTGACTTAACATTTGTAAAAAGTTACAAGTTTAATAGCATTATAGCAGACAGACACCTGGGACCTCATTTCTTAAATATTGTGCATCCTACATTTGATAATTTTGTAAAAATACCCACATTCGTAATTTATAGAATAAAAGTATGTACAAAAACGCACATATGACTCTCTTTCACAAATCACAAATGATCACAAACTACGTGCAAATAAATGGTTTCTGCTCTCTGCCTTGAAAACCACTCCTGATTAAGGTCATTAACATGTAAAAGATTGCAGTCATCATCCAAATTATTTCATTTATAACATCGAGGTGCAAGAACAGCTTAGATTTCCAAAAACCTGCAGCACTTTGACTAGAAAAAGTGCGTATGTATTCTCAGACCCTGATGTGACGTGTTGAGAATTGATCAAATCTGTGTGTATGCACGCTTTATAAATGAAGCCCCAGGAACTCTGGTTCTGTCAGTACTTTTCAGAAAGAAAAAACTGTCTGGATTTTGAAGTATTGTTGGACATGCACCTTAAATATACCATATAAAATCATAAACGTATTTTGGAGAACCATGTATGTCCCAAATCATTCAGTACTATGGTATATACCAGCGGTTCTCAAGTCCAGTCCTTAAGTGGCGCAAATCCGTGTATGAATGTTCCGAAGTGAAGTAAGCTTTAACTTTAATGTCCCTTGCTTAGAGAGAAGAGAGCAATGGACACTGGTGTCGGAACACAGTTCATGCACTTCTAACGAGATGATTATCAGAATCAGGTGTGTTAACTAAGAGAGGCATGCAAAATATGCAGAGCGGAATGCACAAGGACTGGAATAGAGAACCAATGGTGTATACTAAAGAATCTCATCACAATACCGACACACCACCAAAGTACCACTTATCCCAGGAATGAACTTTAAAAACACATGTACTTACAGCTGCCCACCACCATGCATGTGGAATACTGGTAAAGTTTGTTTGATGCACATCATGCTCTACGGTATAGACCATGGCAGAGAAGGTGAAAATTCCCATCGCAATGAAGAGGAAAAGACAGCCCACTTGTTGGTAGCATTGCCGGAGTGTGAAGCCAAAAGCTCGAAGTCCAGTGGAGTGACGTGCTAGTTTTAGGATGCGAAATATCCTCATCAGACGCATGATGCGGAGAACTTGCCCCAGTTTACCAACCCGTCCTACAGTCTCAATATCGCTACCATGTTTCCCATAGTCTGCATTTTCGAAAGACTCTAAGACCATCTGAAGATATAACGGAAGGATTGCAATCAGGTCCACAGCGTTCAACATGCTCCTTCCAAAGTGTTTGAGAGCAGGTGTGGACACGAGCCGGAGAAGATATTCCATGGTAAAAAACGCAATGCAGAAAGTCTCAACATACTCGCAGTAGGTCTTCCCACTTAGCTGGCCGGTGGTTGTCGTATATTGCATTTCCTCTACCGTATTGAGAGTCATAGCCACGAGTGATACCAAAACAAAGAAACTGGATGCCACTGCCATGAGCTTGGCTGTGACCGATGAGAAAGGCTTCTCCATCAAGTTCCAAATGAGGAAACGTGTATGACCGAAAGCCATATCCTGAAACAAGTCCTCATGTTCCTCGGTTTCCACCTCTGCCTCGAGTTCCCGTTGTATCTTGAGCTGTTCATTGAGTTCATCTTGCCGTTCCTCGAACGAGATGCGGCAGCAGCGATGGGTGTTCTTGATACGAACACCCCAGTAGTTGATCTCCTCCAAAAAATTGCGTGGGCACAATTCATCTTTGATCCAGAGAACTCCAGTCCTATAGAAGTTGAAGATGTTGTGGAAGATGTCTGGATCCCTGTCAAAGAAAAACTCGTTGTTTTGGACAGTGTAATCATCACAAAGATCGAGTTTCCTGCTGTGGTCCGTATACGTTGCAAGTCGGCCAATTCTTGTCTTGGGATATTTTGCTGCAACCCTGTAAGAGATCTGGTAGACCTTGCCTCCTACGTTGATGTTTAGCATGTAGTTTTTAATCGGTGAGGACAGCTTACTGGGGGTTGACATCAATCTCTCGTCTTCATCGTCTTCATACTCAGCATAGATGTCATATATATCCTTACTTAATTCCTGCATTGAATTCCATGGTTTTACCCAGTTGTGTTGACCAAAAGGTAGCTCAGAATCCTCTGGATCCTTGGGGGCAGGCACTGAGACCCCAAGTTTGTAATTGGGGAAAAGGCTTTGCCTCCTGCGTTTAAGCTTGATCATGGTGCCAGTGTCCTCTCAGCCTGGCAGATGTACAGGTTACTGGGGCTGGAGAGGCATTAAATGCCTCTAATACCTCTGAGTCAGACCCCTGAGCAACTGGAGGGAAGCAGCACCGACTAATGTTGCTGACAGAGAGGATCTGAGTGCTTAAAGGTTTAAATGCTATGATCCTCTTCCCTGATGTCTTTCATTGCCATACAGTACATTCACCAATCTCCAATAGAGTATGAGTATGATGCACGCACTCTCCAACAAATATCTTGGCGCTATATGATGATATGGAGTTGATAAAATGATACAAATTTAATTGTCAAGATGTTTTTTTTCTGATGTTTTGTGGGAAAGACATTTATTTACAGAGATTTACTTTCTGAAAGTAAAAAATGTACTGCAAATTAATACTCTAACTGCAGAAATAATAGTGTTTTTATTTTTATTTTTGGCTGGAAAACTGGAAAAAATGCAGCATAGGTGCTATGCTGTAAGATCTTAAAAAGCAATGTTGTGGTACTAACCCCACCAAACACAACAATGACCAAAAGTAATTTTTTTTGATGACCCTACATTGCACTTAAACCATCAACGAGCATACAAGAAAAAAAAAAACATTGACCAGTGTAGCCAAAGGCTTTTAATCGGAAGTAGCTAAAATGGGCTGCCAATTGTTGCCAGATGACGTCATAATGGCAAGTTCACTGATCTACTGTATATAAATATATATCATTTGGAGAGTGTCAGAATCTAGATACGCTTTGCCCAAGAAATTGATTTGTTGCTAGGCTTTTATAAAATGTCATAAAAGCAGTGAGGAAGCCACTATATCTTGTGAGAAACTGATAAATTGCCAAAACAGGCATTGTTACAGTTCTTTGTCTTTCATTAGTCATGTCTTGTTTAACTTTGTATAACAGCATGGCCAAATATTATGACTTCACAATTTGGGATGTTTTATTGCATATGAATGCATTATACTTACAAAATCTTTAACACATTTTTTGAATTAAAGGTGAAGACATCACTTTTGTTCACTGCTATATGGCAGTTCATTGATTTTCCAACTGAACATCAAAGCATGCTGCAAAAACAAGCCGATTTTATGAGGATTGGGGCTTTCCTGAAGTTGTTGGAGATGTTGATGGAACTCATGTCCACATGACTGGTAAACAAGGAGACATACCAACAGAAAGTTTTGCACAATGCAAAGCATTTTTTAAGCTGGAGTCTTGCTTCTTTGTTGCCATCTCAGCTTGAAGCCTGCAATTGCAGTTATTTTGTTTATTAGGTTGCCCACACGATGGCTCCTCAGTGCAGATGAATGTGATAAGGTGATGTGTGGCTGTATGATCAAAGTATGATCAAATGAAAATTCTCACCTAAAAATGATTAAAATGAGATTAAATCTAACAGTTACCTATCTCATATCACATCAAACCATCAGAATGTTAATGTTAACAACGACGGCACTGCATGACTATGCATCCTTACGTGCGATATGGATTACTAGCCGGGACTCCTTTAAGTTACAGACATGATGTAATGATGCAAAAAGATAGAAATAAAGTAGATGGTTACTGGCTGGTTATGTACTTGCCCAAAAATGTTACATTACAAACTTTTAAATATATTTAATTACAATATTTCAATGTCTTACATTGATGTTACAGGTACATTGAATAATTGGTCTTGTGCTGCTGTGACTTCATGTGAGAAGGCTCACTGTTGGCTGATTCAGAGGTGGCCATTTTGGCTTGACAACACTTTAGCGTCACCTGCCAACACTTGATCTTAAATTTCATGCCAGCTTCCCATCAACATCACTTACTGTACCTGTGAAGGTCTTACGCAAGAGTTCAGAAGTTGAAATAAGTGTTTTTTTGACATGTTGGGCAGTATAAAGAATTTGCCATAAAAGAATAAATCTTTACCAACCACTGAAATGCATCTCAGACGGCAACGTTTTAATCTGAAATGAACTGTAATTGAGGTTACACCTGCACCATTCATTACGCTTGTGCTGCTTCTGCAATATGAAGTTCTAAGTATCCGTTTGCATCTTGATTATTTTGACATCAAGTCTAGAGTTTACCAGTAATTCTGAAACTGATGGTAATTACTCGAGTTCATATAAATGCTATCATTCTGATTTCAGTGTAGCTTTAAGTGCAGGAGACCAGAATTGGTGTCTGGGTCAGATCATGAACCTAACCTAGTCTCAAGGCAGCCAATAAAAACAATCAAATATATGCAATCAAATATTTAAGCCTAACGTTAACTTTCGTTTCAACCAAAAAAGAAACGTTTTTTAAACTTTTATTTTACGTTTGCAAATGTTTCCTTTTCACAATACAGAGCATTTTGTTCCCTTGCACACTGCTATAAAAAGGTCACAGGAACAGCACACAAACATACAAAATAGTTTTAACAAACTTCATTTTTTAAATACATTTTCCTCTACCCTGGTACAGTGCCCAACCATAGCAAAATTATCTCAGTCAAATGTATACAATCTTATTTACAGAGGAACATTTGATCAAAGTGCTTGAGGAATCCTGATTATGTTTTTCAGAGAGGGATATATACAATGTTTTACAAATGTTGTAACAGCACTTTTCCCTATAGAGCTTTTAAACCCAGAAAGACACACAAAGCTTCATAATAATGCATCTCTGGGAAACAGTGTCTTTTAAAGACATGGTCATCTAAAATATGCATTTTCATTTAAATATTTCAGGCGTCCACACACACTACTGGCCATCTAATCTGCATTCTGGGTCTCCAGCTATGCCGTCATCCTTGTAAATTGGAATTAAGGCTGCTGAATCATTTTGGGACTGTTATGGTGTACGTGATGGTATAAACCCAGGCCATCAGAATTCCTTGATGCTTTTGGAGAACACTCAGCGTGAGAAGGGTGCAAATACTTTCTCGTACCACAAATGACATCCTCTTATTGGAGAGACAGAGAGAAAAAAAAAAAAAACCTTGGAAATGCACTTGAGAAGGCAGCTGGTTGTGAAACCGCAGCAGTTGCCATTAGTGCCAAGTGGCTGGTAAATAAACTGGATCATCGTGGAGGCTTGGGTTATGACAAGTCGTCTTCTGTGTTAACCATTGAAATCTGCAGAAAGATGACAAGAAAATTAGGGGACTGAAGGTCCAGACGCATTACAGTCCATTAGTATTGACCAAATTGAAAATGGCGTCTGGCGTAAAATATAAGTACTTAAGAGTGATTTTACAAAACCAAATTCCAGAACTAACTGCCACTCTTTACTTTCAGCATTACATCAAAGAAAAAATTGCTCAAAAGAAATTCTTCCTAACAAAAAATAAATAAAATATTTTTTTCAATAATAAAGCACAGATAATGAAAATGCTGATCATGCACTACTCACAGCAGGGTACGTGTGGCCTACAGAAGCGCTGTGTCTGCTGATATCGATATTGAGGTCTTCCTCTGTGGTCTTCAGATATACTGGATTATCGAAGTTCATGCTCTTCTTATTTTTGATCTGCCAATTGCGCCACATTAAGTAACCACCGGCAGCAGCCATGGCCAATAGCACTGTAGACGAAGAACAATGAACTGAATAAATCGATAACAGCTTGAGTGTACAGACAGTGGAAAGGTTCCAGTAAATATGTAAAAGTAAAAATGACTCAATGTCCGACAAATTCATTTTTCGTTTCTGCTTGACATGCCCAAACTTCCTGCTTTAGTATTTTTAGTAGCTAAATGGCTGTTATATCATCACAGGCAAGAACTTATAAAGGGGAATTGATTGGACTAAAACAACTCCATTGGATATGATTAGACAACGTTTAGGACTACACTGACATGTGTGACCCTGGACCACAAAACCAGTCTTAAGTCGCTGAGGCATATTTGTAGCAATAATCAAAAATACATAGTATGGGTCAAAATGATTGATTTTTCTTTTTTGCCAAAAATCCTTCGGATAGTAAGGAAAGATCATGTTCCATGGAGTTATTAAGTCAGTTTTTTATTAACCGAAAATATATTCAAATTTTGTATTAGTAATATGCATTGATAAGATCTTCATTTGGACTTTAAAGGTGATTTTCTCAGCATTTAGATTTTTCCTGTTCCCTCAGATAGTTGTATCTCGGTCAAATACCGCCCCATCCATCCCAATCATACATCAATGGGAAGCTTATTTATTCAGCTTTCAGATCACAGAAAATTAACACTTACGACTGGTTTTGTTGTCCAGGGTCACATAAATGACTTATGACATCTTTTATTTATAGAAAAAATAAAAATAAAATAAAATTCACCCATTCACTCTTATTATTCACTCTAAATTGATGAAATCTGAATTAAACACAGATGTACAGCATAGACCATAAATCATGCAACTGTTTATTAAACATATTACAGGAGTAAAAACAATGTACTTACACACAGGTAGAATAGCCCAGGCGGCAGCAGATCCTTTGGCTGATGAATTTACTTCATGTATGGAGGTGCTTATGTTTCCTTCTAATAAAAAATAAATAAATCCAATGTAAAAGACCAAAACAAACTACATCAAGAGTCAGCCAAGCGAGATAATATTTGAGTAATGGTGTAAATGAAGTTTGGATATGAGAGGGGAAGCAGACAAGCAGAAGCAAAAGGATGAATAGAACTTCGGAAAAAAAACTGACGAATACTTTCATAGCCACTATTTCCAGTCATGCTATTTAGAATGAGAAGGTCGTCTATTCTAAATGCAGTGTTAGACTACAGTTAGGGTTTTAATTCCAGATTTAGATTAAAGTATATGGGAGGCAACTAGTCTTACAGCCCCAACTGGTTCAGAGGCAAACTTCGGTATTGCAGATGCTTTAAAACAAAATTATGTTTATGAGTATAAACATCAGAAGCTCCTTTTTCATAGTAATTTTCTTCAAAATGCGTTCTATAAATAATCCAACGACAGTCAATGATACATTCCAAAGGTAGAACAACTTCAGCCGTCCCCTAAGGTTTAAGCAGAAATGAAGCAGGAGACCTAAGTTGCGACCATTAGAGATCCAGGAAATTATACAAAAATATAAATACCTCACAATATGTGCACATATTAGCAGAGATTAGCGCTAGGTCAAGTTCCCAAAACCTCATGGTATTGATTTTATTAACAGGTCAGGAGTCATCACACCAATCAGGCTACCTAGATGCAAGCTTATAGGACATGTTAACTTGCCACTTCTACAGTGAAGCCGTCAATCGTTATGGCGGTAAGCACATTTAAAGGCATTGCTCTCCATGCACATGCAATTAACATCCTAATAACTGCTTTACCTTTAGGGTGAATTGGGTGAGGGGTCACCCTCCCCGCATCTCGAGGGGCGGCAGTAGGTGCCTCTGTCACAAGAGAGCAATACAGACCCATAGCAATACAATAGCTAATTCGTAGGTTTACGGTAACTTGTGCAACTCGTTTTTAGCGCAGCAGTCAGAATAACGATGTCCAAAAATGATGGGTCATGAATGAAAACAAATGAATGGTACACACACACAAAATTAACAATGCAAATGAAAGCTTGATCAGCAATATAACCGTTACAAAGTGATAGTTACGTGCCTCGTCTGCAGCGCAGGCCATCCGAGGCGAGTGTTTGACCTTGAGGACACACGCAGGTGAATTTAGGGGAATGCTTGTTAACTTGTGGAGCTGGCAGGCACATGAAAGAACAGCCTCCATTCTCCACCTTCTCGTTACACCAGTTGGTCCCTGGTTTAAAAAAACAACAATATCTGGTTACTGCCAACATCTTACTAAACTCCTCAACCTTCCATTCCTTCTACACAGACTTTTGAGTCACAGAATCAGCAAAACTACTGTTCAAGATAGATTCAGGACACACCAGACAGCTGAATTAGCTCATGGTACACAATGATGTCTTGGGGTTCATTGAGGTTGCTGGCAAGTAGAGTTACATCAGATCCTGTGAACTTGTTTGCACCGTAAATTGCTTCATTTTCACCATCTGTCCAGAACACTCGATCCTGGGATGGGGTAAAGAGAAAAACAAACCGCGTTAAAACGGGTCCCCAAATGCTTCCGTATAACATAATTCAGTACTACTATGAATCCATTGTAGTTGGTGCACCTCAAAAACAGTTAGCGCAAAAGGGTGGGCCAGGTAGTCTGGTGACTGCAGCACCTTCCGGCGGTTGTCTCCATTCAAGTCTACACTACAAAGCATGTGCAGCTTTGAATCCACCCAGTAAAGTCGCCCCTTGATCAGATCTACAAGAAAAGAATAACGGTCAGGGGATAATCCATGATTCTGGCTGGTTGCTAGATGGTCACACAATGCCCAAGTCGATAGATCCCATCCCTTAGGTTTCTTGTTGGACCACAGTACTTGAGCTTAGCTGGTTTGGTTTTTACTTGGGGTTAATTCTAAGCAAAGCCTCCAGAATTACCTAAACACCAATTCTGCCAGGTAAAGGCATGTATTTTGTTACAGGGTCACATCTAAAACATCTACAGGACTGTGGTCCACCAGAGAGTGAATTTGACCACTCTACTGTAGCATATTCATTCATTTTCTCACCTGTCAGATGGTCTACCAAGCATAGATGTTTAACTGATTGTACAAGTGTGTTGAAGCAAGGTTTGAACGAAATTCTCCAGGATTGTGGACCTCCAGAAGCAGAGTTTTAAACAACCCTGCCCTAACCCAAAGTATGAGCAATAGCAACTGATTTAGCAAATGCCACTAACTTGTGGAATATCAGGAGGATACCCTTGTTGCAGAGGTAGCCAAAGCTGCTCTTGGAGGTTTACCATTCAGCAGAGCTTAGCTCCAACTCTTATCCAATACACTTGATCCAATGTGTTCTGGATTACTTCAATAACTGGTAGGTCTGTTGGAACTGAAATCTGCAGAAAGGTAGCACCTCCAGAAGCAGGATTGGCTACTCCTGCCCTACTCGTTCAAGTTAATTCAAATAACTAAAACATTACGCACCAAGAGTGATTCCATTGGGCCACTGAATGTCTGTCTCTACTAGGACCTGTCGGTCAATCCCATTCATACCAGACTTTTCAATCTTGGCTGGCTCGCCCCAGTCTGACCAATACAGGAACCTGTAATTGAAGGACAAGGATCTTACCTTTATATTGGCTCAAACAAGAGTACAACTTCACTAATTTTCAGATTTGCTCAGTTTTTTTTTTACTTTTAGAAAGCAGTGGAAATGTTTTGATAATCATATTACCCTGAGAGAGGATCTACAGCAATAGAGGCTGGTTCCCTTAGGCCGCTGTTAAAGAGTATCTTCCTCCTGGTCCCATTGAAGTTGGCCACTGCTATGCTCTTACTGCCCAGGTCTGACCAGTAGATGTTTTTGTAAATCCAGTCCACTGCAATCCCAACAGGCATCTGGACATTGTCAATCACTTTCATATGACTTCTGGCCTCCTGCTTATCCAATACTGTGCTGTG
>JAUMHG010000002.1:411837-433928 GCA_032359395.1 Enteromius anoplus | reverse complement strand
ATATTTGCTCAGATTTACCACGGGTGCCAATTAGAGTGGAGAGGACTGTATACACACACACACACACACACACACACACACATATATATATATATATATATATATATATATATATAAATTCTGTACAGAATGTAATTTATCATAATATTCTATATAAATTCTATACAGAATATTTTTTAGAAGGCAAAATATATCTAAAATTACATCTAATAATTGTTATACTTTTGTTACAAAATAATGACATTTCTGTTAAAACTATGAGGCAAAAACCTCCATCTGACACTTTTATAAATATTATTATTTTTAATTATCTGGCTTTTATCAGGTCTATGAATATATCATTGGACATTTAATAACTAATACAATTTTAGACCCCAATAATATTTGGAGCCCAATCTGTACCTGTGATGTTTTTCCGGTTCCTGATTTGCGGATGCAGTACAGACCATTCTGTGGGTGAGCGTATGTATCCTTAAATAATCTGCAATCAGTAAATGAAAACAATTAACAATGTAGAGGAGTGAAGCGACACATGAACTAGATGATGGCTCATGTTATCTAATTCTGCCTCTTCAAGCAATTACAACTTCATTCCACTAGAGGCCAGCAACATAAAGAAAATACAGCTTTCATGCTCATATACTGTACATGCCTTCAAATATTGTATGTATGAGAAACAAAAAGGCTTGGCTTTACTAATCGAAAGGATAAAAAAAAATAAAAAAACAACAACTATTGACTAACAGTGCATCAAACTGTGAATTGCTACCAATAAAATAAATAACCACAAGCATTGATTTCATTTACCTTTCAACGTTACAGGTTTCCATTGTGTCCACAAAAACAGAGTTAGGCAAATTTACCTGATGACAAAAAAATTGAATAAAAAGGCATTATTATTGTTATGACTAAAAAAGGTCAAAGGTGATCATATGGATTAAAAAATAAACTTATCTTGGCAAACGATGCAACAGAAAACAAACCTTTTTTTTATTTTTATTTTTTTATAAAATGATGTCAAACCCTCCACACTATTTTGATTTAAAATGTCAATGAGGAAGTGACTCATGTTTTCTGCTTCGGCAGACAGTGTTGAACATCTCTCTTTAAAACGCTTAAACTTAGCAATAGAACAGACAAAGGTAAACTTACATTTTCATAATCCTCATCATCTGAGTCATCTTTAATCTTGCCATGTACTCGGTTTTTTAAAGGTTTTTCTTCAATAGAAGAACGAAAACTTTGTCCGTCCGGTGACGCTCTTCTGAGGAGAAGGCACAGACAATTTGTATAAATAACCTCCAAAGTCTAACCAACATCCAAACAAAGCTACAGAAAGAGCTAAAAATCCCTTTAGCTTTCTTGAATTCTTCTATTTATTTATTACAAGGTAAATTAAATAAATAAACAATTTAAACAAATTAATTAATTAATTGTGAATAAACAAAGAAAAAAAAGTGTCATGTGGTGCGACCGACATGTAGGCTATATGTAGGGGGAAAAACATAAAAAAAGGAGGGAAAAAAAAGAAGAACTCAAGACATGACAATAATAAAATCTCAAGAGAGCAAACAAACAAACAAACAAACAAACAAACAAACAAACACACAAAATATTACTCAATTACTAATTGTACAAGTACTTGAAAGCATTAAAAAAATTGAATAGAATATCAAATAAAATGTTAATTAGATAATTAGCCAATTAAAACCATAAATCACTGTTATAATAATTATATATAATAATAATCGATTAAAATATCATATTTTTCTGATATTAATTCTAAAACTAACAGTAATGTTTTTAAAAATACAGTAATGTTTTTTTTTAATCATTTAAAAAATTGCAATAATTTCACATTCAAACATTAAATGAATGAACAACATAAAGACAGTACATTTATTGTATTTGTATAATAGCATCTTTTTGTGTGTTTGAAGGTCAGCATTACTCTGATGTCTCTGGAATAGTTTTTTCCTCTAGTAGCTATCTCATAAAACCATTATAATACCAATACTGATTTCTTTATGAAATTGTCCCCCCTCCCAAAAAAAATGTTTTAACCATTGACTAAGAACTTCTAATTTAAGTGAACCTAAAACAATCTTCACATAACCCGTTATAATACATCTCATATTTACTTGTGCACTTCAGCAGAAATATACAGCTATTGAAATTGAAGTCATCAGACACATTCTAAATCAAACATAGATGAATCCATAAAGCTATCCCTTTCTTTCTTTGTCCTTTGATGAACAGACATCACAGCAGCTGGTTATTTTGCCTGTTATTTCTTTAAGAGTTGCCGCTGCTGAATGTGACTGAATGTCAAACACATGTTCTTAAATATGGCTCATATAAAATATATTACATGCTTGCACAGTTTTAAGGCAGCTTTAATCATCTTTTTGGAATCTCCATGACTTGTACAGCCTGCAGCCTGCTCTGGTGTCTTTGTGCATGTATTTGAAGAGCGCACACAGCAAGCACAGTACCGTTTGCCTGGCGCTGAAGTCAGGTGGCACTGAAATGTCTCCCATTTGATGTGGTACTAAAGATGATGTGCGACTGAATAAATGCACTTCTCGACAAGAGAAAAAGTGGCAGAAACAGCAGTACAATTAAAAAAGTAATCGCATGCGTTAACGCGCTAATTTTGACACCACTAGTAGATTTACATGTATTCAAGGTGTAAAGAAATGTTGAACTAATTCAGTTAATTTTCAGAGCATTTCTTAAAAATTAATGTTTTTAAAACTATATGAGGTCAACATGAACGCAAAGGTGGTGATTCTTAAAATACTTCAATGTTTTATGCGAACACAAATGCTGTCTATTAAGAGACTCTTCAATAATTTGTAATAAAGGAAGTCTTATTCTAAACTTTGAGGCGTGTGTGGGGTAACACTCTCACATATGTGTGTAAAAAGTCACTCTTGAAGAACGCTGTTATTCTTTTTTCTAGAACTGGGCCGAGCGTGAGCATATTAAAACCCTTTAAACAGCAGCATTAATACATTTGTAGCCATAAAAGTCTTTGCGGTGCGACCCCAAACCAGACACAGGTGTCAGTAATGAGAATGAAAGACTCTTACTGGAAGGAGGGTCTGCTGGATTTAGGTTTGCCTGGTATCGGAGGCTTGGGGATCTGTCCGAGCAGCCTGTTGCTGACGGAGCTGGACAGGTGAGGTGAGACGGGACGAGGGTCAGGGGTGGGCTTCAGCCCCAGGTGATGGCCAGAAATGGACGGTTTCGACGAGTTCAGAATCACTTTCTGCAGGTTCTCGACGATGGGTAGAGTAGCTGGCGTGTTACCCATGAGAGACACATTCAGCTTCTTTTCGCAAGCAGGCATCGTGGAAAAGGGCCCGGACTTCATGGGCTTCATGCTGTTTGGTGGCGGTAAAGGAGGCATGGAGCCGGCGTGGCCTCTGTTTGACAGGTGTGTGTCTGGTTTCTCGAGGTGCGGGGCATACGGCAGCGGCGGAGGAGGACCTTTGGATGTGCAGGACGGTTTTTTGAATGGAGGGGGCAGCGGGGGCGGCGGGCCTTTCGTGAGCGGGCTTTCTCTGTGCTGAACAGGAACAGGGGGTGGAGGATACGGAGGAGGAGGAACTGTGGGTCGACCTGGAAAAACACATCAAACAGTTATTCCACTGTGTGGGTAAACGTGCACAGACAACCGGAAGACTGATACTGAAATGTGACAGGCACTAATCCAAGCCCATTCAGAAAAGAGATGCCAAACAATCACAGGGTTCAAGACCAGCACCACTTTTAGCCCTTATATGCACCATTTAGGGGTAAATAAGGTCCTGATATGTACATTTGGGGGTAAATAAGGTACAAATATGTATCTTTGAGCTTTGTATTTTTTTCTGAGTGGAGAAATTAACCTTTTACCTGTTGAAATGGGTGATATATCCTCTCCATCGCTGTCTTCATCTTGTGTCATATAATCTAAATGAAAATACAGAAGTTAAAGCACAATGGACAAAAATTAAGTCATGCACAATTTTTATTGCATTTATTGTTTGAAATTAATTTGTTCAATTTTAATGTTATATTTTTATTATTATTTTTATAATTATAAAAATAATACTTCAAAATGATCATTTTCACATACATTAAGCTAGCATGAACTGACAATGAAGAATTCATTTTACTTCATTTAATTATTTCATGATCTTTGTTAATGTAAGTTAATAAAAATGCATTTTTTTTACAGTGATTATTTAAAAAAAACTAGTAATACTTTACAAACATTTGTTAAAATTAGTTAACATGAACCCAACAATTTTAAAAGTTTTTATTCAGTTTTAATTTTCGCATTGACTAATACATTAATAAACTCATAAGTTGTACCTGTTAATATGAACAATCAACAGCTGTATTTTTATTAACTAACATTAACAACATATTCATTGTTTGTAATGCTTATTTACTGCATAACTAATGTTAAACATCTGATTATGTGTTTAACATAGCATTAATGTTCATAATTACACTATAATTACACTATGTCATGTCTGTGTACCTGCTTCAGGGTCTTCTTCAATAGGACTGATTTCCAGCGGCTCTTCTAACTGCCCGTATATGCTCTCAGAATCTAAATCATCACTAATAAAACACAAGACATGGAAAAAAGGTGAGTCAGACAACGCAGTTAAAGTCTTCAATGCAGAATTACATGAACAAGCGGTGATTATGAGAAAGAGGAAGAGGTTACAGCTGTCGTATAAAAAAGTCCCCCAAAAATTTAAGCTAAAATATTGCGTAAGAACGATAAAAATATAATTCATCCATCATTAGTGGTTTAAAAAGCACAAATGAAATTACAAGTAGCCTAAGTGTCTTATAAGTGCAGCGTGACCTAACATCAGTGCATAGCAATGACGTCGAAGTGAACTTTACCTTGGAAAAGACAAATCTCTTTTATCATTATAATAGCCGATTTCTTTTCTTAAGTGACGCATCCATTTCTGTCAGACATAAAAAAAAACACACATTCTGTTTTAATTAAACATTAAAAAGAACTTGAAAGTTCATAGTTGTGCAATGCTCTCAGAGAAGCCTATGATCTCACCCTTCTCTCATCCTCACTCGCTGCTGAGAAATACCACGTACGGTGTCTCTTACTGAAGTGGACGATCTTAAAGGGAAAAACATTGCTAGATGTTGTTTCTTCTGCTGCCCGTAAGACTCTGCCAAACAATGAAAACAAAGGTCTTCAAAAATAGCTTTCATTTAATTTAAATCTCTACAATTAAAAAAAAAGTTAGGAATCTTTACATTTACATATATTTAAATGCTCATTATACTGTATTATTTGTTCTGTATTATTACAGTAAATTGATATAAAAGTAATGCTGTCAAACATTAAGCTGTATTATTTGTTCTTCTATTCAGAAAGGATACAGTAAATTAATCAAAAAGTAGTGCTGTCAAACAAAGAATTGCAATTAAAATAAAACTTTTTGTTTATGTAATATATGTGTGTGCGCTGTGTATATTTATTATGCATATATAAATACACATGCACACACGCAGCATATATTTAGAAAATAATTACATGTACATATTTATATCATGTATTTATATATTTAAAACGATATTTAAAATTCAAATATAACATATTTTTCTGAAATATATACATGCATGTGTGTGTATGTTTATTTAATATACACAGCACACACACATATATCATGTAAAATTTATATTTCCAAAAAAATGCTTTTCTTTTTTTACTTTTTATTCATCAAAGAATCCTGAAAAATGTATACCACTTTCCACAAAGATATGAAGCAGCACAAGTTTTCGAAAATGTTAAATAATAATAAAATAATAGTAAATGTTTCTTGATCGTGTGATACTGAAGACTGGAGTAATGCTGCTGTAAATTCAGTTTTACAATACAGAAAATACATTTCCTTTGAGATATATTTAAACAGAAAACAGTTCATTTTAATTGCAATAATATTTAAAAATATTGCTGTTTTTACACTATTTTTAATAAAACAAATGCAGCCTTGGTGAACATTTATCAAAAACATTTAAAAAAAGCACCAACTCCAAACTTTTCAAGGCTTTTCAACTCTGTTGTTATTAATAATTTATGTCAGGGGTAATGATCTGTGCAAACCCCGCTTAACAAAACTGTTCAAATATGTTGTAAACTACAGTTTTCCTGCATCCTCCGTCCCAAATACATGTCTCAAGGATGAACACCCGAACACTCCCTGTGCTCTGTTGTATTGATTTAGAGGGCTTATTTTTACCCAACCACAGCAGGAAAATAGTCATGCACAATAATTACATGTTCACCATATGCTAAGAGCGAGCTACAGCAGGAATCTAAACACTTTCCGCCGCTTTAACTTCATGGAAATTATGACCTTAAACAGAACATACGACAGACACGCAATTGTTGCATTTCCATGCACTTGAAACACGTATGAAGGCCGGATCGGTGCAGAATCGAAACTCTTGCACTTAAAAAAGGCCACATGAAGAACGCACAGCTGTGGACAGGATGTGGCCTGTGATTGTGCCGAGATGGTCACTGCTAACTTAACATACAGATTACAAAATTAAGTACAGAGCGGTGGGCCACTGACTCTTTCTTTGCCTGAATTATCACAGATGCGTGAGAGCTTCATGAGAACCAATGCAGTGTTATAAGGGAGGCAGATAACCAACCTGTTGTAGCCATTGAGTGAAAACGCTCCTTGAGGTGCTGCAGAAGTACTGCTCTTGAAATAGTAGATGCAGCCTTTATGGATTATGATGAAGCGAAGAGGCCCTGTGAAATCGGCAGAAACTCAATATTTATTCACATAAAAAAAACAATATGTTTAATGGTTTTATGAACAATGAGCAATTACTGCAATATTTTACTTGCATTACAATAATTTAACATACGCTTCCATGAACGTTTGTAACCAGGATGTTTTGATCACCACTGACTTCCTTAGTAGGAAAAAACAAACTATGGAAGTCAATGGTGGCCAAAACATCCTGGTTGCAAACTCTCTACAAAATATCATTTGTAGAAAGAACAAAGAAATTCATACAGGTTTGTTACTACTTGAGGGTGAGTAAATGATGACAGGATTTGTAGTTAAACCATCCCTTTACCTTCAAACTTTGCATCAGTAAACTCCTAATTTGCTCTAATAAAATAGTTAATAGTGAGAATTGGTTTCTAAAGTGTTCAATTGGTTTCCATTTGTTAACCACAGTAGATGAACTAACTACTTACAGCACTTTTACACTAGCTATTAATCATACTTGATGTAAATTTCAACATTTATTAATGCTTTATTAAAATCAAAGCTGTTAATATTATTTTATGCACCTAAACATGCCAAATGAACTAGCAGTTTATTTTTTACCAACTAACTTTAAGAGAGATCAAAAATGCAGTAACAATATTGTTAGAAAGCATTAACCCTCTAATGTCCAATAATCCACTGATGCATATTGTTGCATTTTTTCAGCTACCCCCTGAAGGAACTTCTTGAACAGGTAAGAGCAAAACATCAACCAAATCTGTAAAGGGTCTACTTTTTATTGTCTATACACATGATACCAACAAAACCAATGACAACTACAACCTTATTATAAAGTGTTACCGAAATGAAACGTATAGTAAATATTCCAGGCTAGTCAACATGAAACGATATTTGCAATCTTGCAACATTAAACTGGAATTATGCTTAACAAATATTTAGCTATTGGTTAACATTGATTTATAATCTAAAACCATGCAGTGAGCTGGCAAGACAGAAAACGTAGCTATTATTTATTAACCATCATGTTATTATATATGTTTTCTTTAGTACAAAAATAAGAATTATGTACAAAAACATTTTGTTTTAGGAATTGACAGTGATGTTTTTTCCTTTAACTGATGTTTGATGTTTGATGTTGACTGATAGATTCTAATGAGCCGTGCTATACTCACATTTCATCAGGCTGAACTGGCTGCCCCCTTTCTTGTGCAGATATCCAGATGTGGTGACTCCTCCCGGCATGGTGAGCAAATTCTGAGCTCCGATAGCCCTCATGGGAGTGGGCCAGGAGACCGGCGTAGCAGCCATGTTTCTGTAAGCAACAAGAAAGGTTTACTTTTGATTGGCAATGTTAGTTAACCTCATACTAAAGTGATAGTTCTCGTATTTCATCAAATACATCCGTATTTGTGTTCTGAAGATGAATGATTGTGGTCTAACGGGTTTGGAACGACATGAGGGTGAGTAATTAATGACAGAGTTTTCATTTTTGGGGTGAACTATCCCTTTAATAAACTTTAATTAAGTTTGTAGGCCTGTTATTAACATCCCTTTGTAGTGCTGGACATCTCTACTGAAAGCTAGGCCTGCATTAAAGAGGACATCTCATTTAATCATTCAATGGTAAACCCACAACTATGTAAAGAAAAGAAGGTCAGGGTACAAAGATGATAGATATGTAGAGAAACTCGAATGAGATTTTTTCCGACACACATTTGAGTAGTTTCTTATGATCAGAGATCTTGGTGAAGTTAATCACATTCATTCTGTGATGAAGCTCATGGGTAATCACAGGTAAACCTCAAACCATTCGTGCAGAATAGCACTTCGGGTGTCTTGATGTAATGAACCAGAGCAATGCCCCTCTGCAAGCCTTCTGCAAGAAGGTGTTTTTAGTCAAATGTCTGAAGTAAGGTCTGTGGTGAACACAAGCTCAAGATATTTTCACATTTTATTCTACAACATAAATCTACCCCCTCGCGATTTTTTAAAGCTTTTAGTCATCATGAAAAAGAGGTTCCTAAGAAGTGTGTAAATGTCAGGACATTAAAAAACATCCTGACATCCTAACTATTAATAAGCAGCAAAAAGTGAATAATCTTAAAGACCGAAAGAGTTGTGGGAAGCTTAGTGATGCTGAAATCATGCACACAGTTCATTTATACGTTTTCTTTGTAGTAAATTTGTAAATGTTATGTAATTATGGGTCATAATATCTTCCAGGTTTAGCTTGCAAAAATATTTCATCACTGGAAGTGCGGTTAAGCGCTAAAGTTGAAAAAAACACACCATGTTTGAATATATAAATGCAAATAATATTACATGAACCCCCCCAAAAAAACAAACAAAAAATTGAGATAAAATGTTTCCCCCCCAGGGATCTGGGGGGCTTCAGCAAACCTTGAAATAATTTAAATAAGTCATAAAAAAATGACTTTGTTTAAAATAAGATAAACCAAACAGGAATTAAAATGCAAGTATTTCATATTTTAAGTCACTAACTCAATAAAAAAAAACACAGATGGAAATCCTGGATATATGAAGCTGACTAATCTTTTAGTCAAGTATTTATAAAACTAAAAAAAAGTATTTCTAAAAAAAACTTCTCCCCAAAGACTTGTGGACGTCACGGGGCCTTGAAGTCAAAAAGTTTGCAAAACTAAACGATAAACGAAAACCTTCTACATACAAACCAGACATAACAAGTCACCAACCCAACAAATTAAATGCATTCTTTTAAACAAAGTGAACAAACCCAGTCAAAACACAGAGATGAGACAGTCATAAACAATGAAAAACCACAACAGTCATCCAAAAGCATTAACACTCACAGGACTCAAAACAGCATTTCTACTACACGTGCGCATCTTCAATGTTGCATGATTTTAATATCAAGCAAATTCCCAGGACTAGACAACATACTGTAAGAGTATTTTGTGATCATTACTAAAACAGCCAATTTAAACAAACATCTCCAAAAACAAACCCACACATCCCACGATAACTCACGCTTTACCTTTTGCTGACACATCTTCTGATGCTCTGCACTGCTTTACTCTCGCACAACATACTGCCAGAAGAAACCAGAAACCATCAGGAGTTTAAAGACATGCCCCGTCTCACCACAGAATTCACAGCTAAACCTTCAATCTCTCCAGGACAAAGGAAGGACAGGAAACCCTACATTTCCTTTGGAAATTTCGAGCCCCTCCTGAACGCACAGTGGAATTTGCTGTTGCTTATCCGTAATACTGGACGTTTGAGTGCCAGTCAGCAGATACAGCCGGGACGGAGGAAAGTCCATCTAACACTGGGTGGAGTGGGGAGATTAGAATCTCACGGGACAGTCGTGACCTAAACGAGAAGTTTAATTGTAGCGTAGTGCGTCTCATCATGACATTATAATATCCAACCAAAAAATTATGGTCCAGGAGCGTGCTTGTGGCAAAGGGACGCTATTTTTAGTAGTTAAGTAGAAGTTTAGTGTGACGCTGTCAGCAAAATGCTTTTGACCTTCTTACAGACTTCACTTCATGGAAATGAAAAGACCAGCAACAGGATTTTAATTCCATTGTAGTTTGTTTCTGACCATGGCACGCCTTCTTATAGAAGTTCTTCTTTTTATTGAGGCTTTGGTGTTGATGTAAAGAGGTTACAAAGAGCCTGCACAAGAACTCTACTTTACAGTCTATTCATCTCTGTTGCTCAGTGTTTCCAAACATGAATTACATTGTCTTTTAACACAAGATACTGTAGAGGCGTGTGCATCTTGTTTACACTTGTGCAAATGAGTGTAATTGTATTTCATTTCTTTGAACTAATCTTTAAATAGTCTTCAAAGTCATCACTTATGGAAGCCTGTTTCCGCTACTGAATAAAAAATTTAAAAAAGGTTATTGCGACTTTTTATTTCACACTTCTGACATATTTTCTAAGAATTGTGAAATATAAAGTCACAATTTCAAGTTATAAAGACTTAATTGAAGTCAGAACTGACTTTATATAAGTACAGTGTAGCCCAGTGTTTTTTTTTTTGCGTTGCATTTAATTATTACAGTATTTATACAAATTTACATTCAACTAACCCTAATCCAAACCCTACTGTAAGAAAATGTTTTCATTAATATCATTCATTACTTATTTATATAATTACACTGTTATAACCTAACCTAAAATAAAGTGTAACTGAAAAACTAGTCAAGTATTCAAGTAGTTCTCAGAATGACCTCGTAATGCCCTGCTACTGGAAACAAACATAGGCTTTCTCTAAGCTATGAAATATTAATCTTAAATCTCCAGAACAACATAAACACAGACGGTAATTAGACACAGGATGGTCATGCTCTATAGAAACAGGGTGGGGTGGTGAAGATTTGAGCCTTGTTCAAACAACTTCCTTATCTTGCTGTTAGAAATGTAACTTTGTGTGTTGATTCATGAGTTGATAATGCTAAGAGGTCAAAGACATTTCACGTTTTATTTTTAAAACATGAGGCATTTTATCTAACTCAGAGCTGGATTATCCATTGGGAATTACACAGATCATGAAAAGTGGGCGTAATGTAATAACCGATGATTTTTTTCTTGTGTGTGAGTGGAATAGCATGGACATATAAGCAGAAACGTGGGAAATTAAGAAGTAAATATGATCTTCGTGGAGGAATTCACCACAATGTTCACTCGAATGTTCCCCCTTTTTGAAAGCGCAAGAGTTTAAGTCAGCCACTCCATAAGAAGGAACTGAAACGTATTTGGCTATTTTCCCCACCTACATTATTATGATGACAATGTAACGTTCTTATAGAAATGTAAGGAACATAAAGTTCTTTCAGAGGCAGTAACAATTCGATAAAAGATTAGCATATGAGTAAAAGTCTTTTTCTTTGGAATAGCATCATTTACAATAAAAGCAGGAATCTGTGAATAGTTTACATTTCCACTATATGAAAGCAATGATATATTGTACCTCAAGGGTATGTCAGTATTTCCACTCACAGTGACCAGAAGTCCACCTGCTTTTAGTGTGTGGGTGAGTATAATAACATAATGTGATCAGGCGATATAACACTGTGAGGGCGTCTGTCACAGCTGGGACCCACTAAAACTACTACACCAAATCAACAGATAAAATCATTCAATAAAAATGTAAATAAAACACTTTCCATGCCTAGCTTTTTAGCTTCTATCCAACAACCAAAAATCCCTTAACTGAATTCTGATCACTTTACACTGACTGGATAAAATACATCATCTAGCAAGCAAAGTGACTTAAAGAAATGATAACTAAATGTCAGTTTGAGTTTATAGTAGATCTTATTTGTCCAGTTTATAAAGCTAATGGCTAGCTAACATCACCACAAATATCTGATGAAACCTCACTTGAAATTTCTTAGTCAAGCAAACTAACAGTTAATAGTTGTTCAGTCTTGGCTCAGTGTGTAAATCACCTGTTAAAATTAGAACAAGTTTTTAAATGTTATTGGCGCAGCCATTAAAACACCTGTTAAAACTGGTCCACCTATTGCATGGCTAACCATGTGTGGGAAAAGTGGATGAACTTATTAAGATTTGTAAGGTTAGTGGCATGAAATATTAGCAGTACATATGTCTGTACATTCCGCTGTATCTGGTACTTGTCCGTTAACTCTTTTTGGTGATTTCTTCCTGTTAAAAAACCAAGCATATGCTGGTCTGGTATGTTTGGAAGCTGCGATGCTGGTTTGAGGCGGTTTATGCTGGTCCTTTGCTGATTTAAGCTGGTTACATGATGGCAAAGAACCAGAATAAACCAGCATCCCAGCTCCAGAACATTTAGTTAGTTGCTTTGTTTTGCAGGGCTGTACAGTTGTTCACGGATGGCTGGGTCAGAGTCATTTTCCATGCTGGTCTTTCATGGTAATTTCAGTCATTTTACTTTTAGCCATCCCAAATGATACATCAAACGGACAAGCTCTTGTTGGTCACTGAACATGTCAATTAAATAACCTCTTCCTAAATGTCTAACTGTGTGGTCGCTTCAGTGAAATTTCACGGGAAAAAGGCCTATTGTAATATTATAGTGATGTATGAAGCACAGCGCACACACTGCAAATAAATGGTATAATTTCAGAGAAATGCCAAGTAATTCAGTACATTGAATTAAAATTACGTTTTGATGTATTTCGATGAATTTGATGGAGTATGTAAAACATACTCCAGAAACGGTTGTCTATTTTCACTGAACCTGTTGCGATATCTGTGTGGGGAAATCTTTCACCCTTGAAATTTCTGAGTGTGAATTTCTGCTGAATTTCATCATTTCATTGAACAACATTAAATGTGACCTCATCTTATATAGACAGTACTTTTCAAAAATGAACAGGTGCAGAGTGGACAGACTGCTACACAAAACAAGTTAATAGAAGATGAATATGCTTTTACCCATTATTTACTAATATAAAAGCATTTTTTTTTTTGGTAACTCTTTCAAACAGGGAGTTAACCCCTTATTTGCAACTTATCATGTAAGGTAGTTGTTGGTATAAGGAAGGGCTAAGGAATCTAGAATTTGATCTTGCAGAGTAACACATTAAAATATCATCTTATAAACAGCCAATACAGTATGCTACTGTATATGCATGCCAGTGCCAACTAGTTAGCGTTCCCTATATTTTAAACTAACTTATCTCTGTTTACACAATGTTTTCTAACTGAGGGCACCGTTCTTTTAAGTTAATGCATATTACAAACCAAAGGTAAGAAAAGAGTCTGTGGGCAGCAGTTGCTGTTATTATTTTTGCTCTGCATCTACATCCTTCCTGTGTTTCCTGTCTCCTAATATGTGCACATCATAAAAAATAAAAATTAAAAATAAAAAAACGGAAGAAAGGCATTAAAATAAAACAGGAGATGAGGTACACATGAAACACAGCCTCCATTAGTGGCACATAATGTTCGTCTCAAACATCTTCCCACACAGGTTAGTTATAACAACATGGTTTCACAGTCAGTTGGATGTGCCCCAATATACTAATGTGTATAAATACATGTGCTTCCAGACCGAAAAGGTCATGTAAACACATTTTACATAAAGTAGGAGTTTAGCGGTAAAGGTGTAATGTAAAGTACATTTTGCGGAGTATGGCAGGGGTTTTCCCTGTAACAAAACAGGATGAATGAAAAAACAAAATGACATTTTCTTCACATTCAATCTACATCTTATATTCCATCTGTATTCAAACTACAGATTATATGTGGGCAACACTAATAAGCCCTACTGTGTTTTGTGGGCACCATGTGGGTGCTCTTCAGTCCATTACCACAAACTACCCACGTTTTTACTGTACTTTCTTATAGTCAACCAGAAATCACATTTACTTTTTGATCTAGCACAATACAAGTCCACAAACTGCAGTAATCTTCAAAGTTGTGGGAATTACCAACTGTTTTGCAATAGCTTTGCGAATTTTAGCTAAGCACTATTCAAATCGAGGCTTACAAGCGAATAAAGTCAGTGTAGTCACAGGGGAACTACAAAACACAAAGGCGAAGAAATCTGCATACTTACTTGTTACAGAAATCTTGGATACACATCTTCGCATGCGACTGTTGCAAATGACCAAATGAGCGCTTTTTTTTCACAGAAACAGCCATTCGTATTGGCTGGTGTTTGTCACCATGATCTCTGGTTGATGCTTGACACGCCGTCGGAAGTTGAGCGAGTTTGTGGAGGGTTAAGTCACGATTGATAGAGCGGAGGCGAGCGGAGACGGCTTGTGATCTTCGGCTCATGCACAGTGCAAGTCATTTCCTCTCAAGGCCCACATTGGCGTGTTCTTTGTCTGTGTCACAAAGTCACTTCCTTTTGGAGGCTGTATGGACAAACTGATTGGCCGAAGTTCTCAGGACTTGAATTCACAGGCAGGGACTTTCCACATCGTTTAACATGAAATTACGTAGTCGAGGCGGCTAGCCTGACAAGTTGCAACAGCGTTTGTTGACTCCTAGACACATCTGGTACCTTGTAGACCTCTATGTACTGTGCATTCACATAACCAAAGATCAGCAATGTCTGAAAACAGAAGTGTGCTGCTTGAAACTGCTCGGTTGAGTGCAAATAGACAGTTCGTTGGTGGTTAGTATCACTATTAGGATTGCTCATGTTAAGTTTAGGGATTTAAACAAACCTTAATGATCTTAAATACGGCATTTTAACATCTAACGCCTCGTGAATTGTAACTCAAATGTCTCCTAATACTTTTCTAAGTAACAAGATTGACAATTGTCAAGCAAATGAGCAACAAAATCCAAAATTCTCCAAGACAAAACCCTTTGAACAATTAGCGAACACCTAACTACCAAGAATGGCCTTGTATTATGAATATGTACGATTGAATTTTGATTGCCAACAGCCATATTTGGACAGATTCCTGAAGATGTGGTAAATACAGGTGTTCCCACAAGTAAACAAAGCCTATTCTTACTTCCTTTTTATGTATACTGTTGCCTTTGTTAGATAGAGCAGACTACATTAAAGCATGAGACGTGACACACAGCTGACCATATTTGTAATACAACCTTAAGCAAAGTTTTTTTTTGCATCAGAATTTACATGGAATAACATCTTAAATTCAGTTACCTCAGTTATAAGTCAGAGTTATATAGCACATCGCTTATATTTTCACAATACACGCTCATTTCAAAGATGCTTTGAAAATGTTTATTTTTGTAATATCTTCACTTTTTCATGACTCATTTAGTCGGCCAATAATATACGGTAACACTTTATTTTACAGTTACACCTGTTAGTCGCTAATTAACATGCATATTACTAGAATATTAGCCATTTATTAGTAGTAATTAAGCACATATTAATGCCTAATTACACATGAGCTTATTCTACATCCCTAATCCTACCCGATACCTAAACTTAACAACTACCTACTAACTATTAATAAGCAGCGAATTAAGAATTTATTAAGTGAAAAGTCGTAGTTAATAGTTAACGAGTGTTACCTATTCTCAAGACTTGCCTAATATGTTTACATTTTGCGACGACACAAGCAATAAAGCAGTTGCTGTATACAGTAGTATATATTGTTAGTTTGTCCAACGTTACATAAACATTTGTACCCAAATATAGTTACATACTGTATATATAGTTACAAATGAAGCAGTTGAGATTGTGTCGAGATTCGTAATCATGAAGCTAAAAAAATACCAACTTAATCTTTCAAATACAGTGACTTCATTCATTGTAAAAAAGACCCAACGGTGTCTGCATGTGATGCTGTTTATCTGCATATGTGACACAGGACACCATCCAAATGATCTTCAGCCGATCCGTACTTCAAAACCACCGAATTGTGACAGGAGTTTATGAACTGCATTGAATCGCCATAGCAATGCCAATACCTACACATTTAGTTTCATTTAGGAAAGGAAAGTGTATCTTCTACAACATCCTCTAAATATAAAAACGAGCAGAAATCCCCTGAAAGAGGATGCAAACTCAAACGAGTTCCTTCTCTTTTTTATCTGTTCGGAGGGATGCACACAAGTTACATCGCCTCTCCGGATCCCCATGATCTACACCAGTATTTTTCGCCAAAAACAAAATCTGTAGAGCGACAATGAATAGAATACCAGGTGAAATCATGTAGATGGCTTTGTTGTAAAGGAATAAAAGGACTTACCCATTGAGATTATCTAATGGAGCTTAGCTCGTGTGCTTAAAGTTAGTGGTTAGTAGTGAACACAAGTCCACTTCCTCTCTGCTGCACTTGAATATGCTATTTATGATCCTCCCATTTGCAACTCTGCCTTTATTCTGTTGCTCATCAAGAGCTGGTTTCAATCAGACATGCCACTCACTGAACATGCATGATTCTTTGCATTGCATAAATTTCACTTATTTAGCTTCCACATTCTACCAATTCAGTTCAGTGGAAAATTTAGTTTTAAAGGTTTTATGTGCCAAGTTATGGAAAGTACTTGTCAATCCATCTATAGGTAAAACTATTTTTGTCTCATACGTTACATCATTCTCATTGAGCAATTCGTTTTTTCATTTCCTGAGAGAATGCTAGTGACAGCAATATAGCTGAAGAAAGTTTTCACTAGCTTTGAGTTTTAGTTCTGCATAAATAAAATGATGCATCAGACCCGCACTGCTTTTGACCCATTTTCTGTTGATGTATTACGAGAATCAGCATGCAATGCAATGTTTTGAGTTATAAATGGTGACTAAATGGTTAAATATAGATAAGAAAATAAAATGACCAGCAATAATTCAGTATGCAAAGTAGTAGCTATAGAAATAGTAATGATGCTGGTAATATCTTGATGTCACAGTCAGTGGAAGTAAATGGGAGATTTTCCATCTTTTAGTCTTAAAATAAAATAAAAATAGTAAACATTCAAACCATGAGCCTGAAATAATTGCAAATGTTAAATAGGTCCTACATAGGTTTAGAAAATGCCGTATTGTTTGTTTATTAGTTGATTGATTGCACATTATTAGTACACACGTAAATACTGCCTATGAACCCGTTTTCACTTCTTACAATCACAATGATATTTAAATCTAAACTTTTTTAGTTTTTATAATACTGTGCTGATTATAAATAAGAAGTAATGCATGCATGCATTTATTTTTGCACATTATTTTTGGCCTGTTGCTCACATGAGATTTCAGCAATTAGTAAATGATCCAATCAATTCCCAGTAGTCAAAATCGATTTTCACCTTTCAATTTTTTCTTTTTCAAAAAGCAACACAGAGCGCAATTTTCATCTCATGACTGTTTTAAAGCAATTGTTTAAATAAAAGAATGATCTGTATAGATAATTAAAAAAAATATTGAGTAATTTACGCAAAACGTAAATAACTCGTCTTTTTGGCTTTTTACATAAACTTCACTCACTGTTGTCTGGTTGAACCACACAAAATGAAAAAAGAAAAAATCTGGTAAGATGAGGTGTATTGTGTGGAGAAAAGATAATAGCTTGTTTTCAAAGAAAATATTCACATAGTGAAAATAGGTTTAAGGGTGAGCTACACAGACATGGTCCCAGTAAAACAGCATCCACTTTTATAAATACAATTTAATGAATGTAATTATATACACTAGATGTTGTTATTTTTGTATTCTTTTTTTAATAATGTAAACTATTACAGTACACTAAGGTGCAAAATGTATAATGTATAATAATATAAATAACTGCTGGCGTAACTATTATTAACAATTAGTGCAAATAGCCTCTGCCTTAAAATAAAACCAATGCATAAGATCAGATTAAAAACAACAGTTGACAAAAAAAACGACGCAAACCCACGAACAGAGGAAGTACTAGAGGCCATGTGGTTGTAGACTTCCAGCAAGTGGCATGTAAATGAGCACAGTGAGGTGAGAACTGACTGTGAGTGAGTGTCTTAATGTCTTTTTTGTTTGTTTTCCATGTACCTCACCACCATCTTCCACCCACACGGGGCTATTGAAGAACATCTACATAAAGAGCCGACATGTAAAGCAGAACAGAAAAAGCATGTAATAAATAAATAAATAAATAAAGATAAGTGTACTGTAGGTAGAACTTGCCTTATGGCAATCAAAAAAGTAATTATATTAATAGTCAATTTTTAATACGCATGTTTTCTAAAACAAATCTTTTGGCAACAAAGAGTGGAAAATGATGAGTCAAGACCAGTGACACAAACTTTCCAATTGAAGGATGTTTACAATTTTCAGGCTGCACTCACAGCTATAGAAATGTTACAGAATGCAAAATCAGCAATTTATATTTTGTATTATTTTTATTATTTAAAGTATATTTCTAAGGTTTTAGCACACTAATATCATCCCAGCTAACAAGGAACGTTCTCAGAACGTTCTCTCAACGTTGCAAACAGTTTTCCAATAACATTTAAAGGCAGCGTAAATGATTTTAATGCAATAATAGACTTGTGTTTTGTATATATTATGCGATGAGTAGGATTAAGGTTGTGGGGTAGATGTGTATCGTATGTGTTTGATGTCACCATCTTCATGCCTTCATTCCTGTGTATGAATGAGTAGGTGTGGCTGAGTGTGGGTAGCGAGCTAATTAGTTACAGTTGTGGCTCGTTGTCCAACACTATTTAATGTCTGCTTACCTGTCTTGTCTTCATCAGTTCCTCTGTTTTGCTACACAGAGTGTGTGTCTGTTCCTGAGTTCCTGTCTCCTCTGGCCAGCTCCTGTAACGTTATCCACTCTCTCTGTCTCCATGCAGGATTGCCCGCTGTGGTCCCTGCGCTACCTGCCAGCTTGCCCTGACAGTTTTCATGCTGTTTGCTCTAATACTGACTCCTGATTGGATTGACATTGTCAAATAAATGATTGCAGCTAACCTGAATGAAGCAGCTAACCTGCAGGACTTCCTGGATTACCACACCGGCCGTATGGATCGCCAGGATGGACAAACTATGGGTATGGGAAGTGCGATACAGGAAGTGGTAGCGCAGGTGTCCGAGCTGTCCTCATTAATCCCACACCTGAGACCTGATCAACACCAATCTGAGCCTCGTTTACCCATGCCAGAAAGGTATGATGGTGAACCCAACATGTGTAGAGCCTTTTTGACAAAGAGTTCTATGTTCTTCTCGCAGTCAATGACTTTCTCTACAGAGAAATGGGTTTCAGGAGGCAGGGCTTAGAGAAACAACAATAATGTACAGTATGTGGAAAATAATGTGCTTTTTAACCTTAAACCACATAAACACATTGTATTTCACCAAATACACCAAATAATGTTCTTTTTAGCAACATATGATAATCTTATCATATGTCTTGCTAAAAATTAGACACTAAACTGTCAAGTTCATTCTGAATTTGTGCATTCATCTCAGTATATACAAGTCCTTTTCGTGTAATGTGAGCTCCCATTATTGTAGCCTGCTCAATGGAATATGTTGAGTTAAATAGTCTAATAGCAGTTAAATAGTAATGTGGTTCCTTTTGTGCGGCCTACCAAAAAATGCCACATCACAGGAGCCCTTGACTTCTGCAGATAATGAACATCAAATGGTGCATTGAAGTATCATGAAAGCAGAACCACTAATTACTGTCTATTAAAAGGAGTAAAGTCACAGCACAGGCACTTTGAGTTACCTCAGGAGATAGGAAGGTACAAACAAATCTCCTAAAATGCATTTTATTTATTTTTTTGCTGAATCTTCATTCAAGATGAACTTTTTCTATTTAGTTTTATTTTTCATTTATTTGCTTTGTACTGAATAACTGTGCATCGTTATATTGTTTTGAAAGAGATTCAGTAACAACTGAACTGATGCGTAGAGGAAGTGAAAGTGTATCCGATGCAAGCCAACCCACATCTCAGTGTGCGACTGACGCATGTCTTTAACCCACGCATCTGGGACTTGTATCTATTATTACCCTCCATTCAAAGGAAATAATTACAATGACTCAAACACCAGATTTTTTTTCTCAGAAAAATATGACATCAATGATAATAATGTCATGCTCAGTTAGCAGACGGAGACCCGGAGGTAAGTTTTAACAGGTGAGTATTTTTATTTACATTTCTGGAGCAACACAGAGATCGGTGCAGGTAATTCTCAGGTAAGTAACACAGGTAAGCAAACTCAAAAGCTCTTTTCACAGCAGGTATTTTTGAAGCAAACGGTTAGAGCAATACTCAGTCTTTCAAAGTTTGTGATAATCTCTGTACTGGAGGCTCAGGCAGGCAGGCCGGCAAGAAGGCAGAAAGGAGAACAGACGTCAGAGCGTCCTCCACAATGGCTCAGTGGAGTAGCGATGAGCTCAGCCAACGCATGCTTGGCTGAGGCTAGGTTATATGGTGTGCAGGTGATTGGGAACAGGTGCTAGAATTCAGGTGACTGTGATCCGGTGATTAGTGTAGACTCAGGAGTGGCAGGTTGTGATGTTTCAGTGACTGATCCAGGAACAGGTGTTTGTGCAGATGTGACAAATAATAATAATAATTACAACAAGAAGTTATTGAGTTCTTATCACTTACATGCAAGGTAAAAAAATAAAATAAAATAAAAAAACACTTGTTTTTTCCCCCTTATTTGCTTGACGGCTCACAAAGATTTGCTCAATGATTTATTTTTCCAAACACTCCAAAGGTGGCACCTAATTGCAAAGAATGAATTTGCATTTTCATTCAGACCGACATGAAAACCAAGGTTTCCCAGGACTGCGCTCAACAAGTGTGCAACACTGACTTGACTGACAGTCAAGAGAGTCGACTCTTTTGAGAGACAATAAGTTCATACACGGTGCACTTTCAGATTTGAAACATTGCAGGATGTTTTCATTCACTTTGAGCTGTGTTACACACTGCATGAAAGGTCATTTTCAAAAATCCATAATAGGGGCACATTAACTCCATAATCTGAACAGAGAGAAAGCTTGGGATTTATTCTAGATTTATCTTTAAACTGTATGCAAACATAAAATAGAGGTTTGCATTTCATTGAAATAAACTGTTCCCATTAAACTGTATTTGTTTTGGTAGTTATTAGCATAAAGAGAAAGCCCTGAGACTTTTGTTTCTAAATAAGTCCCTCTCAGCTTGAGGCAGTAATGTACAGTTTTTTTTCTGTCAAAATAAACAAAGTGCCACAAGACACGGCAGGCCAGCTCGGTACTTTACAACACTGATAACAGGAATCCACTAACAGGAATCATACATTCTGCTCTAGTCAATGACGCCACCTGCTGTTGAAGACACATACTGCAAAAAAAAAAAAAAAGAAAAAAGAAACAATTCAGCACATTTAACCTGCCTTAAAATGTACTCACCCTCAGAACATCCAAGTTAATGAGATTAGATTTGGAGAAATGTAGCTTTGCTAAAGCACCACTTGGAAGCAGACTGAATCAGCTCTAATGAAATGTGGATGCAATGTGAGAGGATAACAGGCATTGACATTATTATGGATTATGGAGTAATATTGTGGCCAGGAGCAACAGTTTAAATAATTTGTTGTATAAAAGCATTTGTTTTCTGAAGTCATTAATGGATGGATTGGAGTGTTGTGGATAACTTGTGTATTATTGTGATGTTTTAATCAGATGTTTGAACTCTCATTCTGACGGGCACCCATTTACTCCATAGCTAATGAGAGGAAACATTAAGACACGCTTAATCTAACCAATGAAGCTCATCCATAACTCGTGTGGTCTTGGGGTAATTTTTGGGTTAACTATTCCTTTAAGTTGAATGATTTTCTCGGCTGGATCCAAACAACACTGGACCTCACTGACTTGCATTGCAAAGACAGAATATATA